>SNQJ01S0054548.1:8463-44946 GCA_010110895.2 Picea sitchensis | reverse complement strand
CACTTGTGACCTATATAAAGCAAAAGATCAAAAGTAAGAAATACAATACAAAATGAGGTCAACACTCTTATAGTGTTGTGATCAAACATTCCTCCATGGCAACCTGGAACTAACACAAGAATTTTATCCTAGAGGAGATGTTAATTGTATCTGGAAAATGATTACATTAAGCATTTATCTCAATATGCTCATATGCTAGCAAGTATAATACTTTTCAAAGACTGCTATCTCAAATATAGTGTTTACTTGTAAAGGGGTAGTTATCAACTTGTCATGTGAAACTTTGAATCTTATCAACTTAATTAATCAAACCTGGAACTCGGTGTCTTTTCCTCAAGCATGAGAGTGTTTCTTTTCTTCCAAGTCTCCTTCACTCAAGATGACATGTGCTTTCTAAAACATGTATTTTGTACTAGGAAAATATGCTATCTTGACAGAAGGTTGGGTTAGAGAATAAACTCTATGATATTAAATTTAATCAATCTAATACTTTGACTTAGATTTTGATCAAAAGTTAGTATGATAGTCATAGCTTCAACATGCAACCTAGATCAAAATAATGGCATAACAAATATATGCATATTTAGACTAATCAAACCTGGGTTGCATTATTCTTTTTAATGTGTTGGATCTTAAGATCCTTTTGGATCTATGGCAAGAGATCCCTTCTCTTGAAAATACCTTTTAAAGCTTAGCCATTTAAACATATGCGAGTACTGTTATCTCCTCAAATAACACAATCAAATTTGTTTATTTTAGGTGATAAGAAGTCATTGAAAAATACATTTCTAAATTTTTAAGGTTCATTTTTTGAGAGCTTTAAGTATGTAATAAAGTTTGAAAAACATTTGATTTGGTTTTCCCTTCAAAAAAGTCAAAAAAAAATACCTTTAAAGCTTAAACATTTAAACATATGTAAGTAATTTTATCTCCTCAAATAACACAATCAAATTCCCAGGGTTTTAGGTGATAAGAAGTCATTGAAAAAATACATTTCTAAATTTTAAGGTTCATTTTTGTTTTAGCATGTACAAAGTTTGAAAAGCTTCTGATTTGGTTTTCCCTTCAAAAGTTTGCAATCAGATTTCGTACAAGTTCCTTCTGCAAGGGATTCTAGTTTTCATCGAAATCCTTAGCTTTGGTGGCTTAAACGCAGAAAACTTGGGGCTCTTCTAAGCCACCTAAAGTGCAGAAAAGTCTCTGCTTTACTTTGTTGAGTCATCATTTTCAAAATGATGATTCTGAGCGACCGGAGAATCATTTTGAGAAAAAACAAAAGGAGGTTTTGTTTCTAACATGTCAAAGAACAATAACCGCCTCATTTTTCACACAGTGTCATATATTGGGAGAATCAAATTCATATCTGATCCCTAATTTTTGGATCTCAAAATTTCCCTATTTGACACATGTTTTGAAATGCAGATCCCGAAAATGAAAACAAATATCAAAGAACTGAGATAGTTTTTTTTCTCACAACAAACCAATATACAAAAATCCTCTTCCATTTCCTATAGGCCAATAACCATTTTGGTTTGAGATATATGGGTCAACATTTGAGCAACATATTTCCAGAAATTTCTGTCTCTTCCAACCACCCTCACAAATTTGATTTTGAGATAGGAGAAGAGGTTATCGTATCCATCTTTGAGGATCTCAAATCCTTGTAAAGGTTATAAATCCTATCAATTTTATAGACTAATGGTTCTATTATGGATACAAAGACCATGTTTCTATTGTAATAGACTCCTTTTCATATATATAATAGAAATCATTTTCATTATTGATGTCGACCAGCTATCACTCCTTTCTCTTTCTGTAATTTGATTCAAGTTTGTCTTAACTACTAATGACTACTATCGCATTTTGTCAATTCATAAGCTTGATTTAATAGTAATCTACACTTTCTTATTTAACCCATCACATGTGTGTGTTCTCGTTAATAAGAATAACATTCTTCATCCACCATTAAGTTACCTATCTGATCATTAATTCTTAAAATGATTGTTTCATTTGACTATATACATTTGACTGTCTTGATACCAATCTAGTAGGTCATTTATCCCATTGATCCAAATATAAACATAAAACCAAAACACATTTTAAGTTACCAAGCTTCTTCAAGCTACAACCCGAGAAGGACTCCTAGAGAGATAAAAAATTGCCGCTAAGCCGTGGAGAGGATATTGAAGCTCAAATTCCTTGGGAGATTACATAGATCCATCTTTGATGATAGAAAAGCCTAGACATTTCATTATTGCATTATTATATCTAGTGACTCCATTGAAGAACTATGGCTCCAAGAAGGGCTCATACTAGAGAAAATCAAGAGAGGCCACTAGCAACACCTATTGCAGAACTAGATAAGATCATTATAAGAGGAAGAGCTCTACAAAGGCAAACTTCCAGAACAACAAAGACATCTAGATTAGGTATCTCAAGAGGTACTCCTTCTTTATATGTACCTAGAACACCTTCCATCAAGTCTACTTCTATTGAAGCTTCCTGTTCTCAGAAAACTGTAGTTGAATAAGAGAATCCAAAGGGTGATGAGCCTTCATTATATTATGCTGTTATAAATCCATTTCTTGAGAATATTTCTGTACATAGTTTAGGGAAATAAGTTGAACAATATAACCAAGAAGAGGATTGCTCCTCTTCTCCAAATTCTTTGCAAACAGAACTGTAAAACTCAACTCCTGTTCTGTCTCTAGTAGAGTTTGTTCTTCAAGATTTGTTTGTAGAAGGAGAAGAAAATCTAACCCTACTTCTAGGGAAGATTTACAAAGCCTTTTGTTTTCCCGATCCATCCAAGTTTAATAAGACTCCACTGGGAAATATGCATTTGAGAGAAGATGAAGGAGCTAAATCAAACTGTGCATCGCCTCATTAGTTTTCATGAACTATTGTTTTTCTTATCACCATTCATGTTTCCTTCATGTAAAGAGAATCATTTTCTGCTTTGTATATTCATAAATCATCATCCTTCTTCTATATATCCATCTTTAGAAGAAGAAGATTTGCATAATGATTATATTTTATATGTTGATTTAGTATCTATACCTCATCCTTTTCATAAAGACGATCATTGTATTCAAATCTCTCTTGAATATGATCAGCCATGTAATCTTACAGAGGTCCAAACTTATTCAAACCTTGTCCATAGCTCAACACCTTGTGGCATTATCAACAAACCTTGCCATCAACATGTTAGTTCTCATAATCACCCTAATCGATTTTCAAGTTAAGATCTGGATGAATATGTTCAAACCTTTAAGGCTTCCCTATCTCCTTAATCCTTACCCTCTTGACTGCTATGGATATCTTCCCCAGTTTTATGGAGAGAATCAAGTTTCAAATGAGAGGCACTTAGAATCCTTGAGGATTTTGTTGAGCGATTCGAGATTGTTCTGAAGATGTGATCATGAGGATTTTTCTCCAAGTATTTGATCAGAGATGTTGTTGCATGGTTTAAGGGTCCGAGAATCAATTCTATTGGCTCTTGGATCGAATTCTCAACGCTTGAAGTATTGGGGTGAGTGAAAATCACTAGATTCATACCTTGCTAATTTTTATGCTTTGAAGAGAGAGTAGGATGAAGCTTTTTTCCTCGCCTTCAATCAATATTTTCATCGCCTATCATGACATGCCTTGGAGATCCGACCTTCGCAGACAACCGCCATGATATATTATGTTATGGGTCTTCATTTAGAACTTGCCCTTCTTCCATAGAACGAAAGTATTCATCCTTAAGGAGCTTGTTTGAAGATGCTCGAGAGGTAGAGGAGAACATCCATGCTTCCAAGAAGATCAAAGAGTGGGTTTACTCTAAAAATATACAAGCATTACAAGCAAGCGCTAATGTCACAGACAACAAGAGGTTAGTATGTTTCATAAGTTGAGAAGGAAGGTAATGAATGTGAACTAGTTTTGGAACAACAACGAGCATGTGATTTTATTTCAGATTCAGAGAAAGAAAGTAGTGAGTATGAAACAAATATGGAACAACATCGAGAATGTGATTTTATTTCAGATTCAGAGCAAGAAATAAGTGAGTATGAAACAAATATGGAACAACAACCCGAAAGTGAGTATATTTCAAATTCAGAATCAGATTTTTCAAGATATGCAGAGTATTATAGAGACATGTATACATGTGAATTTTATGATCATTTTGTAACCGAATGAGCCTATGATAACTAAAGATTTCATAGGAAATTATATATTTTTAACCAATCCTTGTTCATATGATTTTAACACTGTCTTATCATCATCTTTCCAGCACTTTTCCCAAGAAAAGATGCATGATTGACTATCAAAAAATATGAGCTCAAGGGAAAAGAAGGTGGCCGCCTTCTAGCAGAGGAACAAACTAGCTTATCGAGCAAGAGGCTCATATATATACCAAGCTCAAGAAAGTATGTTTCCTCGGGTTTTCTTTCAAGGATCCGTGGTAGTATTCATGGAGTTATACTTTCAGAGCTTTGGTAAAAGCTCTCTACTTCTTTATCTCACTTCCATGTTTAGGTGAGTATGTGGATTTTCTTTGAATGACTTATTATCATCGTTGTCCTTGCTGTCAAACATCATTAGTCGACGTTGATAAAGATCATATTTCTTCAAGATAAAATTTCTTGGATGGTTGTTATGGAAATAAGCCTTTACCTAACCCGAATAATTGCATATCTGGTTAGGGTAGGAGTAGGAGAATAAGCTTTTTTTATGAGAAAGTAGTCTCTTTCAATTATTTATTGTTGAATAATAAGAGCAAGCTACAGGGGGGCTAAGGTGGCAGTGGGAATCAATTCTATAAAGGCTAAACGCACTCCAGCCCAGCGGCAGCGCCTACGGGTAGGTTATAGATTTGAAGAAGATCGGCCAGGACATGCCAAAATGACTCCATAGCCCAAATACAGTGCATTGATCTCGAGGTTCTTGAACTGGTTTCTATCCGCAGTAGGAGCCATATTTCTTATCTCCTCAAATAACATAGTAAAATTTGTTTATTTAGGTGATAGGAAGTCACTAGTAAATACATTTCATAAATTCCTTTAAGGTTAATTCTTTTTTGAGAGCTTTAAGTATGTAATAAAGTTTGAAAAAATTTGATTTGGTTTTCCTTCAAAAAAGTCAAAACTCAAGTTACGATGGCTAAGCGCCTTCCAGTTTAAGCCAATCGAAGCCTTAGCTTAAGTGGCTTAATGAAAATTCGGACTTCTTGCAACAATCGAAAAGTGCGTAAAGTCCTGCTTTTATCAGGCTCGAAACACTTTCAAATGATTATTCCGAAAGACTGAGAATCTTTTTTGAGAAACGGGCGGAGGTTTTGTTTCTAACATGTCAAAGAACAATAACCTCTCTCATTTTTCCCATGTGTGTTATATATTTGATAATTCAATTCATCTCCGAAACCCCACTTTTGATCTCACTTCATTTTGACACATGTTTTTGAAATGTAGATCCCGGGAAATGAAATGAATCTCAAAGATCCGAGAGGTTTTTTCTCAAACAAACCAATATACAAAATTCTCTTCCATTTTGTACACAACTATTTTGGTTTGAGATATATGGGTCAATATTTGAGCAACATAATTCCATAAATTTCCATCTTTTCCAAACCAATTTCACAAATTCGGATTTGAGATAGGAGAAGAGGTTACCAAATCCATCTTTTGAGGATCCGAACCCGCTGAAGGATATAAAGCCTAATAAATTCTATGACTAATGGTTTGATTTCATATGGATACATAGACCATGTTTCTTTTATTGTAATAGACTCTCATATATATAATAAAAAATCACGCTTCCTTTCATTATCACATATTCTAATCGCCATTACCTTTCTCTTTCTGTAATTTGATTCAAGTTTGTCTTAACTGCTAATGATTTTTATCTCATTTTGTTAGTTCATAAGATTGATTTAATAGTAATCTACACTATCTTTATTTAGCCCATCACATGTGTGTTTTGGTTAATAAGCATAACATTCTTCATCCACCATTAAGTTACCTATCTGATCATTAATTCTGAAAGCATTGTTTCATTTGAATATATACATTTGATTGTCTTAATACCAATCTAGTAGGTCAGCTTATCCCATTGATCCAAATTATAAACATAAAAACCAAAACACATTTTAAGTTACCAGGATTCTTCAAGCCACAAAATTTCAAAAGGAATGGCTGGAGTGATAAATAAGTACATACCTCTTATAGAATTTGCATATGGCACCATCCGTAGAAAATCTGTGAATAATTACCAACTCTTAAGAAATTCAAGGGTGACCGCAACTAGTACTCTTCATAACTCCATACTTTAACTGATAATCGAGCATCAAATCAAGAACTCCAACTTATTCCGAAACGAATCAAGAACTACAACTTCTAGGGTTTTATGAGGAAACCCCACTTTTTCAAACTTCAAATTTTAAAATTCTCATCCGTGTGGGTTAGATGCACCTGAAATGGTATGAGTATGCTATATAGTCTATTTTCAGATAAAAATCCAAATTTCCCCAATTCAAACTTGACCAACATAATATGAATCGGGTAAGCTGATTTTCCTCGGTACTGCACTGTGAAAACTAGGGTTTCAATTTTCGAGAGTTCTATCCACTGAAAGGTGTGTTGAAGGTGCCAAATATTTCCTTAGGCTAGGGCGCACTTTACTATATGATTTTTTGGCTGAAATTCCTCTTCAATAAAAAATCCCTAATTTTCATGTACTACAACAGCGACGCTTTTTTTCTTGTGAAAGATGCTCTCTCAACTTAGATCCATACCATGTTAAGGTTTAAGATATTATTAGGGTTTATTTTCAATTTACTTGATAACCATAGCATAGAGGTAATTTGGCTAGAAACACAATCACAAGAGAAACATCAACATCCTGAACCCCTATGGGTGAGTAGAAAACCTAACAAAACTTCCTTAATATAGATAAATCAATGATGAATGCCAAGAGAATAAACCAAACACTACATAAAGTCCTCTCCCAATTAATGCACCTCTCTCTTCCTTCTTCCAACTGCAACTTCAAACCTAGGCTCGATGATCAAATTAAGGAGTGAACAAATGAGGTGTTGGCCTCCCTATTTTATAATAAATCTAGTAGGTACGAAGGAAGTTTCATTTCATTGGTAACACTTCTCTTCCCAGTGTTGTGAACCACTTTATTGTTCTCAGTGACTTCTCATTTTGCATATTACAATTAGGGTTTGACCAATCCACAAAGGGGATTTGGTCATTTATTAATACCGACCATGATCAATCCACAAAAGGGATTTCATCTAATGAATAATACATCAATAATAAATGAACGCTCTTTGCAGTTACAATATTATTTCAACAAGATGTTGCAACCTAGACACAAGAAGAACCGCTTTGCAATGATGTATTTTAGTTGGATCGGCAAGTTAAGCTTGTTGTCTCTAATGTGTTAAATAAATAAACAATATATATAAAGAATAAAATGGTACCATACAAGATAAATGCTATAAATCAAGTGAAAGATACAAGAGAAAGACTAGCAAAACTCAATATTAAATACCATGATACTAGCATGAAAAGACAAGGTCGTTGTACAACACTCTAACAAATTATATTAGCCTTTACGATGTAACAATCAATGTATTACAAAAAACAGCCTCAAAATCCTCCAAACTTTGCAAAAAAGTGCGCTAGGACAAGTAAGACAAATGTGAAAACTTTGAGCAAATTCTAGTGGTTGATTTAAGAGTTATTCTGCTAAATTAGATTAGGGTTTCTGCAGCTTTAATGGTTGAAGATGAAAATTTGTAACAACTGCAAGAATTTTCCTTTTGATGGGGACTCCCTTGTGGTCAGGAGGGTGCTCTTTCCCTAAGCACAAGGAACACAATCCAAGTTGCAAAAAGTAAATATGACAAGAAATTACGTTTCCCAATGCAACATTTTGTTTCTCCAATGCAAGATTAGTGCCTTTAGTTATGGGTTAATGGGGTATAGAAGAAATATCTAGGACTACTAGGCCCTAAGGTAAACTAGCCACTTTCCAAGGTAAGTAACTCCAACTAGGGTTTGAAGACAGAGGGTGTAAATCCTCTCTCTTCCCCAACAAAACCCCTAAAAATGTAAATCCTAAAATATTGATAATTATGGTGGAAAATAGGATAGGGATGTATATCCTTATACTCCCTATCCAGCCTTGGCCAAAACAACCTTAACTTGAATTACAAAATGATAATAAAAAATAGGAAACTATATCATTCAAAGAAAAGCCTTTAACATGCCAAAGTAAACATCCACAATAACAAAAGAATGACCTCCAAGAGATAGCACACCATCATCATCATCAACCATAACCAAAAAAACATTATTCCATAGCATAAAGAAAAAATAATTCAAGTGTGTAGGGAAAATTTTAGTCCAAGTACTTGTCACAAGAGGGAGAGTTGTGTCAAAATGAGAGATCTTATGATATCTTATTTATACAAAAATGTCATTAAGATAGTTTCATCCATAACTTGTGGTAAACCACAAGTACTAGGGGTCAAATAACCCTCTAATATTTCCCTCTTACAAAATAATATAAACAATTCTCCTAAAGGTTTCTTTTACACATAAGAAAACCCTCTAATTTAGAAGGACGCCACCCTTTAGGGGATGTTTTGCACTAGGAGCAATTCGCTGGTGTAGAGGGTGGCTAGGATTTCCAAAGCTACATGTCATGCATCCAAGTGTCGTCCCTTCATGTCAAAGCCTCAAACCCCTCAAACGTCCTTGTGCCAATGCATGTCAAATCACCACCAAACTCTAACCCCCTAGGTGACGCCATGCCTTTAAAGGTGACATTTTTCCTCCTAGGGAAAAATGTTTGGCATGTGGGGGGTAGTTTATGTCATCCAAGTCATCTTCTAGGTCTCCAAAGTGTCATCTCTCTCATTCGGCATGTGAGCCCTTGGAATCCAATTGGCCTCTTGAAGCCCCATGTAAGCCCAAGCTAGATTGTTCATCCAAAACTATCCACCAACTAGGTCCCCGCAAAGAAAGAAAAAACAAGCACACCCTCCAAGGGATTTCAAGTCATAGTGTCACATGATGAGTAATCAAATCAATAAATGAGCCACCTAATCATGTGCACTAAAGATTATTGTTGAACAATTAAGTGCTCAAAGACACAATGTGACTTGTCAAGCTTAAATATAGGAGGGTTGGACGATGTGTCCTATTGGGTAGATTTTTTTCCCTAGGTCAAGGAGATTTCCAAGAGATCCCTCTCTAAGCCATGAAAAATGGGTGAAGGGGTTTGTATCAATATTCAATGGGCACGTGGTTCATGAAATAAGCAATAGAAAGGTCTCATTCATTGAGAGCCCTTTGTAGAAGGTGCTGGCACCTTCGGCTTTGCAATGCAATTTTTCCCGAGCCCATTATTTTTCCATGTTTTGTTTCTTTCATATTTTAGGGACAAGTTGAAGGCCAACGTCCTCGCATGGTGTCCAAATAATGACAATGTCACCCACAAATACCTAGCTGAAAATGAGAAGGTTGGCTCATGATGACCCCTTCCCATGCAACCGAAAGCCATTACCTCGCTTGGGGACTAGATGATGGTAATTTCATACCACCAAATATTTGTGAACATGATAGGTCATCATCTCATGATGAGACTTCCTATCCTCCAACTAAACGTTTAAGTATCTTAATCATTATTTCTTGTGGGTCCACCTTTTCTCAAAGATAAGAATTTAATTTCTTTCTTGATTGATCTATGGGCGAAGCATCTAGAAGGTTAATATTTAGTCTTTTATATTTTACCCAACATCAATCACTCTGGGGCTTTAACCCTTCTTCCCATAGAATGAGGGATAACCTTCTTGGGTCAATACACTTAAGAACCCAAGAGATAAGTAAATGGGGAAAATAGTGATGGAAAGTGGTATATGTATTGAACGATACAATAACTCTTCAAGGGAGTTCCTAGTAGAAACCCATCCCTCAAGAAAGACCACTTACTAGGGAACAAATGTCAACCACCAAGGTGAAGCAGGGAAAAGACATGATGTCCAAAAATATATCATAAAATCTAAAGTAGTCTAAGATACAACATACCTCAATCCCTAAAATATTAAAATGACACTCACCATAATACTCCTCCTGACTTGTACCTCATGGAGCACGGCCCATTGCCTTCTGAAAGCCATCGGGTGTGGTGGATGCCATCCTAAAAAATACTGTAATCTCTATGCAGGGTGAGAAGGGTCTCCATTTTGTGCAAAAAGGATACAAATTTAGTCATGTAGTCTCTCAGAACTCCATAGTTGCAACCTAAGGGCATCGAGACATAATCTCCTAGTTATCCACAAAATGGGATAACCTCTAGCTCCCACTTGGGGACATGTGCTCATCATAGAGTACATGAGAACTCCAACATCTCCTCGTAGATATGTTCCTACCAAAACTTAGAAAAGGACCAGAGGATCTAGGTGGTGCTATCACCCTTCATCCATATATATATAAATCCAAAAGAAAACTAATCTAGAAAATAATTTTTTGACAATTTCTTAAGAATTTCTAAACTAAGCATCAAATCAATATGCAAGCAGAGAAAAATAAAAATAAAATTCATCTAAACTAGTATGAGAAATAAATATACAAATGCAAGGAAATAAAGATGACCTACCCATTCTACTCCGCATGGTCCAAGAATTCATGTGCCAATTCAGCCACGTTTGAGGAGAGATCCATTTACCGATAGTTTTATCCTCCTCTCTTATGTCATGGATAATTTAGAAGGAATCTATCCTGGACAATTCCTCTATTTTGTAGGGACCTAGCCAAATACTGTCAAACTTTTGATGCATCCTTGATTTTTTTCTTCTTTTGTCCCACAGTAAGACTTGATCCCCTTCTTTGAAGACTCTTTTTCTTGCCTTCCGATCAAAAGTTCCTTTTACTTTCTCTTTATTCCTTTCCATTTGATCAAAGGCCACTCTTCGAGTCTGTTGGCCCTTGACCAAGTTTTGAGGATCCTTGGTCATGTTTGACCTATTTTGGGACTTCGACAGGCTGTCAAAAGTGGAGCGCAAGTCGAAGCATAGATCGCGGGATCTCGGCCCCTTGTTGAGGGATTTTTGGGTTTTGGGATTATGTAATGGGTATGGGGATGTCAGCCCATGGGTTTACCCATGTTTAGGCCCATTTTGTAATGTATAAATAGAAAACTAGGCGATGTAAGTAGGGGGTGTATGTGATGCTAAGTGCAAAGGAGCAAGTGTGTGATACCAAGTGCTAAGTGCAAGTGATAGTTGTACATGATTTGTGCATGTTGTGTGAAACTTGCAAGGCTAAGTGAAAGTGACTGTAAGATATTGAGTAGAAGCTTTGTGTTATAACCTAGCTCAGGGAAGGAGGATCCGGAGAGGTGCGCATAGATCTCCTATCCTATGCTGAGTGGGATCCTGTGGCTCTGTGCATGTAGAAGATTGACAGAAGATAATAAAAGAGAAGAAGAGTTGGTGGACGTAGCCCTAGGCAAGGGGTGAACCACGTATATCCTGTGTTGTTATTATTTGTGCGATGTATTGATGTGTTTATATGTTTACTTGCTTAGTTCTTTGACATAGATATATGATATATAGATCTGTTGATGTTCTATGCTTAATAATATGGGTGAATTCTAGATCTAACCTATGTGAATGTGCTTAGTGCTTGAATCTACTAGATTTGGGTGGATACTGTGATGCTCTGTGATTAGGGTTTTCCTGCGAAGTAGATACTGGTTAAATAATGATGAACTGTAACTACTAAGTGCTTTGATATAATATTGTAATCACATATATGTGTCCCAGCTAAGGTTGTAGACACTGGAGTCCTGCAACCACCCCTGCCTCTACCTCCGGTGAGAATTCATCTTCTTTGCAGGTGTTGCCGAAAGGGATGATAGTTAGGGTTTTTTTGGTGTGTTCTTGAGCGTTGAACCCTGGGTCTACCCCTGTGCCAACAGGGTCTCATCCAATTCCATGAGTTGATTGATTCACCCCTGCAATGCTTCTTTATATGTACTGAATTTCTGGGCTATTTGTAACGCTAGAATTTGGATATTTATAGGAAAGTGAGCCTCTAATCCGTATACCAACTCAAAAGGATTCCTTCCAGTGGAAGTCTTGGTAGTCATGTGGTCGTCCCATAGGGCATACTTAATTTTTTTGTCCCAACTCTTCTTGTTTTTCCCAACAATCTTCTTCACAATGTTCATAATATTTTTGTTGCTGGATTCCGCCAACCCATTCCCTTGAGGATAATAATTTGAATAATGTGATAAAAAAATCCCATACTTGAAGCAAAACTCATTGAGTGCCATCAAGCTAAAAGCTTTGGCATTGTCGATGGTTATCTTAGCTGGAACACCAAATATAGTAATAATATTTTCCTAAAGGAATTTCATCATGATTTCTTTTGTTGCCTTCTTTGTTGGGATAGCGTCCACCCATATGGTGAAGTAATCAGTGGTGGTCAAAATCCATCGATATCTATTACTAGAGTTTTCTTTGAATTCACCAATGCAATCTAGTCCCCATTGTTGAAAGGGTACTTCCACAATGACCGGATTAAGGGGAAGGGTAGGAAGTCGTTGCTTGCTGGTAAATAATTGAAATGGTTGACAAGATCTAACATATCGATGTGTGTCAGATAAAATAGTAGGCCAATAGTATTTTTCTCTCAAAATATTATGAGTAGTGGTGCGTGCTGCAAAATGGCCTCCACAATTTCCTACATGAAGTTTGGTCATTAACTTATCAACTTCTTATTTACCAACACATCTGAGGATCAACCCATTTGTGTTCCTCCATCTGAGACCATCCTCTGTTAGGAAATACTTCATAGCTTTGAGTCTTATGGCTCTTCTCTTATGTTCTACCAAATGATCAGGGAATGTGAGGTTTTTCAAGTAATAAATGATATAGGAATACCATTCATTGTTCTCAATATCACTTATAGAAATGCTGACTTGTTCCTTCTCTCCTACCTCAATTGATTCTTGATTTATTTATGTCATCATTCTTTCCAGTCCTTTCCCTTTAATTATCTTGGTTGGTTTGATCTCCAAATCATATTCATGTATCTGTGAAACCCACTTAACTCTTGATCCAAGGAAGTCTTGTTGTGATCAAATGTCCTTTACATCAGGGTAGGGAACAAAGACTTTGATATTATTGTATCCTACATAGTTAAAAAGTGTTTGAGAGACTTGACCAAAGTGTAAGTTTTCTTTTCTGTAATGGTGTAATTCAATTCTGAGTCTCTAAGATTTTTTCTCATGAAAGCAATTAGTTTTTCATCCCCTTGATCATTTGTTTGTAATAAAACCCCTTTAATGTTTTCCTTTGAAGAGAAATAAAATATGATGAAGTCTTTGGAAAAATTTGGGCTGACCAAGACTGGTGCAATAGTTATTGCCTCCTTGATACGATGGAAGGAAAACTTACCTTCATTTTCCCACTCTAAACGGGCGTCCTTCTTTAGCAACTTGATAAGGTTCTTAACAATCTCGACAAAGTTTGGAATGAATCTCCTTATGAAGTTAATCTGACCAAAGAAAGATTGCAGAGATTTGTTTTCCTTAGGGAGAGGGATCTTCTAGATGGATTCAACCCTGACAGGGTCTGTTATGATTCCATCTTTTGAAATGATATGGCCTAGCAACTTACCCTTGTTAACGCCAAAAAATGATTTCTTAGGGTTGAGAGAGATTCCATACTCCCTACATCTCTGGAAAATAGTTCTTAAATGTTGGATATGTTATTCCCTCTTTTTGGATATGGTGGTTAGATCATCTTGATATATTTCTATAAGTTTCCCAATCAGATCCATGAAATCATAGTCCATGGCGTGTTGAAAAGTAGCCCTTGCGTTGGCTAGTCCAAAAGGCATTCGTAAATACTTATAGGTTCCCCAAGGGGTGGTAAATTCAGTCTTTAGTTGATCATCCTTATTTAACAAGACTTGATTATACCCTGAGAAGCCATCAAGCATGGGCATCATTTCCACACCATTTACCCTTTGCAAAAGATATTCCATGTTTGGAAAAGTATAATTGTCTTTAAGTGAAGCCTGGTTTAAGTTTATGAAATATACACATATCATGATTTCACCAGTCTTATTTCTTACAATGACTGGGTTAAACACCCACGATGAATATCTGATAGGTTGAATTATTCCCGCCTCAATCATCTTTTGTAACTCCTTTTGTACTTGTGGGGAAACCTTTGGGTTCATCTGCCTGAGTTTTTTCCCAAAGGGATTTGTGCCATCAATGAGGAGAATAGCATGTTGTATGACATATTATTGGTAGGATTCCACATCTTTTTAAGACCAAGAAAAAACATATTTGAATTCCTTTATGAGGGAAATCAACTTTGTTCTTTAATCAACTGTTTTTCCTTTACAAAATTTATCATCTTTGGGGAATCCTTGGTTCTAATGTTGAATTCAATAATATCGTCATTGATTTTAATTAAGGCTTTACCCTTATACATGTCATTCCTATCAAAAAGGTTTTCTAAGGGGACAATAACTTTGGGTAAGGGTGCATCAGCTATATCGATCACCTCAATATTGGCCTTTTTAGCCAATGGATTTATCTGGACCTCTAAGAATTCACCCTCATTTGGAGAAAGCATAGAAGTTGGTTGTCGTCATAAAAAACTTTCCAATTTTCTAAGTTGTCGGATAACGAGGGTCTGAAATTTAATTCTACTTTGTAGAGATCGATTTCCTTGAAAAGTTGCATGGTGGAATCAGAGACAACAAGGTTGTCTACCGAATGATTCTCTTCCTTAGGGATAGCTTCAATGTAAAAGTTGTCAAACTTCTTTATGGCATCACATACGACATCCATGCATTGTTTCAACCCTGGATTTTTAGCAACAAAATTCTTGTTGACTTGCGAAACAATTAGGTCAAAATCCCCTTTTACATGTAGGGTCTTGATGTTCATATCGATTTCCAGATTAATGCCTAGGATAAGGGATTCGTACTCGACAATGTTTTTTGTGCAGTTGAACTCGATTCTGTATGAGAAAAGGGTAGTTTCGTTATCTGCTGATATTAAGAATATCCCTACACCCGAGCCTGTGCTTGAGTGTGCACCATTAAAATATAGACCCCAAGATCCTTCCCTTTTTTCTTCATCGACGAAAAGGGAATTTTCCAAAATAAAGGTACTGTTAATTTCTTCTTCTAGAACTTGATGGTTTATGTTAACATGATCCACAACATTTTCATTTTTGGTCTTATCTGGAGAAGAAAATTTCTCCTCTCCCATGATGATTTCAACTTTCCTTTCTTTGTGAGGTTCCATGAAGACTTGTTGAAAGTGTTGTCAGAACTTTTCTTCAACTTGTTCTGATGTTTGTATCATTTTGAAGTCCAAGATTTCACTCAGTGGGCAAGGTACTTTTCTTATTGTCATTTCTTTTTCTTCTTCTAAAATATTGATCATGAGATAAATTTCCCTTTCAGCTTCCCTTTCACGTTCCTCTTGTAAGTAAGTTTTGACATTTGAGGGAAATCTTGGTGAGACAAGGTCATTGATATGATTAATCTGAAGAGTCTCTTTAGAGAATTATTCTCTTTTTATGGGAGAGAAGGCTAAGTTTTATTCTATTTCACATGATCTTTCTTGATCTTGGAATAAATTTGTAGGGCGCATGCCAATTAGAACCCCATACAGATATTTCATGGTCGATATGTAAAAATTGAGGATGGTATCTTTGGAATGTATCAACCCTTGGGGGAAACATCTTACGAGGGTGTTGAACCTATCATTTAAAGCCTTAATATCCTCCCCTGGATTTCTCTCGCAACTCTGGAGTTGACTATACAAGGTTTGGTGATCTTTCTTCTTTCCAAATATTTTTGTGAAAAGATCTTGGAAGAGGTCCCAATTTGTGATCGTTCCTAGGGAAATAGCATCAAACCAATCCTTGGACTTTCCAACAAAATTGTAAGTGAATATATTCATTAGGATATCCTCATGTTGGTCATAATATTCTAGATTGCGCAAGAAAAGATATAAGTGATCTTTAGGTGTAGTAAGATCTTCTCCTGAAAAGTTGGGGAGCCATTCCTTGAAGTCCTTTGAGAGTTATGAGGAGATCCAGGGATCTTTGTTATGTCCAAAGGTTTGTGTGCCTCTTTCGCTTGTAGGTTCCATATAGTATTCTATGTCCAAAGGTTTGTGTGCCTCTTTCGCTTGTAGGTTCCATATAGTATTCTATGAGGTGGGTAAGGGTGAGAGTGGAAGCATGGAGGTGGTAGGAGAAGATGGAGGGATAGAAGAAGTAGATGGATATTTACAAGAAATGGGATAAGTTGGAGGGATAGACCTTTTGGGTGAGGCCTTACAACACTTGGAAGATGTTTTGGGGGTCGGATTATGTTTATTTTGTACCATAGTGGAGTCGATAGACAATCTTCAAAGCTTATCCAAAAAAGTGGGAAAGGAATTTCCCTTGGGTGGATTCTTTAGGAAAGCTAAGGGATAAAGGATCTGTGGATAGATTGCCAAAGTGTCGCTAGGGTTTCGAAGAGACCAAATCCTCCTCGAAAACGAAGCCAAAATGTTATCTTCAAAATGGCGAGAACTAAGGAACACTCAATGTCACCCTCGATGTAGGTCCCACACTTCAAGTGGGTGACTAAGGTCACTCATGGGAGGTGATCCCCAGGACTCTAGGGGAAAAGGGATGTGAGAAATGGAAAAGGGAAAATAAAGAGGTCCTACACAACATCTATAAAATGGAAAGAAAATAATGAGTCTCCAAATTTTGAAGGTTTCAAAGACTTGGGTTACTGGATTTTAAGTACCTACCCGAGACACAAGAGAAACTACTTTTTGCAATGATGTATGTTAGTTCAATCAACAATTTAATATTTTTGTCCCACTTCAGCAATAGATAACAATATATATCGTAAATAAAATTACACCATAAGTTGTGAGATAAATTGCTAGAAACCAAGTGAAAGATACAAGAGAGCGCCATCACAAAATACTAGCAAAACTCAAGATTAAATATCGTGATACTAACATCAAAAGACAAGGTTGTTTGTAAACACTTTATGCAACAAATTGTATCAGCCTTATGGATATAACAATCAAGTTAAGGGTGAGAGTGGAAGCGTTGATCCAGTGGATATCGGTGACACCCACCTTTCCAAATGGCTCAAACCACTTTTCTGGCAATTTTGACAATTAACTATTTAGCAGGTTTTAACCTCAACTTTCGGGCCATTTTGGAGTGTCCTAAACGATGTTTCTTTTGCATTTTGGTTTCACAAATTGTTATACACGATCTCTATTTTGTTCACATTGTAGGCATCGGATAGATCTTCCAATGAGCTATCATACGCCAAAAACAAAGATCGTATGCCAAAGTTATGCCCCCTTGAATTTGATACACCAAACTACTCGAAACGGTGTCCACAAAACTGTTAGATTTTAATATTTTAGGGTTAGGGTTTTTGATTTATAGGACTCTTTAGCATCTCGCTTATTGCAAAAGGCCTTCAAAGCCTCATTTTTAATCATCTTCATGGACGCATGGTAGTCATTACATCTCTTTCTCGAGATAAGTCACCACCAATTTATAGTGAGTCTTTTCACTGTATTTTACGCCTCTCAGATTTTGATTTAATAGAAATCGTGGTATTATCAGATATATAATATGGTTGCATATCTGATACATTTCCTCTCATATTTATTAAACATCTCCAGTAATATCTCCTGCATTTCTTTATTATATTCCTCAGCCTCTCATTTCATGCCTTCTAAAATAATTCAGATGAGGTATCGTGAAAGGGCCGCCTTGATCCTTTTAGTGCATGTCCCCAACGCAGGTTCGAGATATAGTTGGTCTCGAAGCCATCTCTGAGGACAATCGGCCAAGTATTAACCCAAGAAACCCTCAACGGCGTAAGAAAAGAAAAACGATGGGAGCGGTGACGATCCTATCAATCGCTGTTTGAGCAAGCTCACGCATGCAGGGACTAAAATGATGGAGAATTTTTCCACATCCTTCAACGCTTACCGATAGTACCGTACATCTTCATCAAGAGGCCACTTTGGAGGCAATCTGTCCTTCAAGGTACAAAAGTTAATTTTGATATTCCCGTATTTGAAGGTCACAGATGTAGATGCCCCAGATAAATGGTTAAATATGCTAGGTGGTATTTTCCTCAAGTTCATAATTTTTTCCACAAGGAAAAGATCACCTTCAAGACTCCTTAAGGCTCTCCCCATGTCAAACATTGGTGGAAACCATCGGGAGCAAAGTTCCACAGAGGAGTCTCGAATATGTGGGGCCGATCCCACATGGGATTTTTCAGGATGCGTAAAAGAATAGTATAACCCCGTTGGCAACTATGAGGGACCAATACATGAGATGGACCACATCATGGAAAGAGGGGCTGCCAGCCAGAAATTCACCACCTTCCATACCTTGTGCACCAAGCCGGTATCAAAGACTCGGAATCCACATTTGGTTCTGAAATACCGCGGGGTTCTACACAGATACATCCAAACTGAAAAATGGATTTTCTCGACATCTCATCACCCGGACATGCCGCTTTATCGATATGTCGTTAAAATTTAGCAGAAATTTGCTAACTGTGAAATGGGAATTGGTCCTAACCACAACAACCGCTATGACAAAGACGTCCAACAAATAGGGTTCCCCAAAACCAAAATTAACATAATGAAAAGAAGGTCACAGTGAAGACAAAAGAAGGATACCTAAAAAATGGTGCGTTCCATTAAAAGCTCCTTTGAAACAACAATCGAAGGAATGTCTCTCAAACAAATATTGGTGGCCGTAGATCAAAGACAAGGAGCCAAACCTTGATCCAGAACCTGATTCTGAAAATAATGCAAAGACAGACACGACGACCCCATCGCATATTGTTATGCACGAACACCAACCAGAAGAACCAACGATCCCAAGAGGGGGAACACCTTTCATTCAGATGTGGGTGAAGGGACCCCCACAAGATTTTATTATTAATAGCTTAAAAGACGAAGAACCTCATCTTTAGTAGAGGTCGCCAAACGCTTGATTGTCGACAACACCAATAATCTCGCGAACCATACAACATCTGGGTGGCTTCCAAAGAAGGAAGAGATCTCCTCGCGGTCAACCAATAGTGTCGATGTCATAATGGCATCCAACCCTCTTCAAGGATGAGGTATTATGTGATGTTGCCCCACCGATCTCCGGTGGATGTTCTTCAATAACCATATATGTGGAGATGCCATGCTATTTATGAGTCTCGAATTCCATAGTGTCATTGCTACTTTGGGGGTCATCTCTACGTACCGTGAGGTAGTTCCTAATTACCTGCTCCATCTAAAAAGTGCCTAAGGTAGTATCTCATACTCCAAAATTCAGCCTATTCACAATATGTTCAAAAGGAGGACAAAGCAGACCGCAGAACCATCACGCTCTTCTTGCCCCAAGATAACTCCTCTATCCAACGTATTCCACAAGGCTGCAACAAAGGGAAAATATTCCTTCAGACATCATCCTCTCATGTATCTTGACTTGTTAAGCAACCAACCGCGAACAAGTTTGTGACAAGCTTCACAAACCTATGCTAAACGCCATTGCCTCCAACAAAATGCTACCACCACATTTAGATTCAACAAATGATTTTCCTCTCCCCAGAAATCAACTAATGGAGACCATTGCTTCCTAAGGAGGGAGAATTTTATCCAGTGGATATCGGTGGCCACCCAATCTTTCCAAATGGCTCAAAACGGATTTATGGCAATTTTGGCAATTTACCATTTTAGTAGTTTTTCGGTCCCTGAACTTCCTGGCCATTTTGAGGCCCTAAACCATGTTTTTTTGGGTATGTTTCTCTCAATAAATTTCTATCTACGATGCTATTTTTCGTTGCTGTAGGTCTCTGATAGATCTTTCCAACGAGCTATCATTATTTTAAACGAGATTCGTGATGCAAAAGTTACGACCCCGAAGTTGATGTACCACTCTCCTACCCAAACGGGCCCACATGACTTTTTGCTCATCTCCTAGGTTAGGTTTTGGATGTCTAGGACTTTGGCATTCTGTTTATTGTAAAAAAGGCCTTCAGAGCCTCATTGTAATCATCTTCTTGTGAATGCGTAGTAGTCAAGGCCACATCTCTTTTCCTAGATAAGATGCCACCATTCTAGCGAAGTCTTTCACTCCATTTTACAAATCTAGACATTTCTTTGATTAATAGAAATCGTGTACATCATGATATCCGTTTGCTATTGCATATTCGACACATTTCTGTTATATTATTAAATATCTGCACATCTCTCTCAGCATTTCTTTATTATATCTCCCCATTTCCTCATTTCATGCCTAAAATAATCCGAATCAATGGTATCGAGAAGGGCTGCTCTTGATCGTTTTTCGCATGTCCCCGACGAGGCCCCAGTATAGCAAGTTGGGGCCCGAGCTTGTCTCTCTTGAGGAAAATCGCCTCACACACCCAAGAAACCCTCAATGGCGGAAGAAAACAAAATCTACGGAGCAGACGATCCTATCAACTGGTTGCTTGAGCAAGCTCTCACTTTACGTAGGGATCTAAAATGATGGAGAATTTTTCCCACATCCTTCAATGCTTTGCGATAGCATCACGCACATCTTCATCAAGCTGCCATGTTGGAGGCACCTCTCCTTCAAGGTATAGGTTAATTTTGATATTCCTGTATTTGAAGGTCAACAGATGCATACATGCCCCAGATAAATGGTTAACATGCTAGAAGGTTATCACTCATAGTTTTCCGACTTCGCGACTCTTGCTGCCTCCCAGCGTCAAACACATCGGTGGGAAACTTCATCGGAGCAAAGTTCCACGTGAGGAGTCCGGAATATACAATGTAATCTCCATTTGGGATTTTTCGTGGATGTGGTAAAAGAACAATAACCATGTTGGACAACTATGAGGACCAAGATGAGATGGACCACACCTGTATAAGAGAGGGTCAAGGCCAGAGTTCACCAATACCTTCCATACCTTGTGCACTGTTGGCATCGTGACTCGAACGACATTTATTCAACACCGTGGGGCTCTCTACACAGATACATCCAAACTGAAATGGATTTTTCGAACATCTCATCACTCGTTTATTGATATGTTGTTAAAATTGAGCGTAAATTTAAGCACCGTAATCAAATGGGAATTTGGCCTACAGACTCGAACAATCAAAGTATGACAAAGACAAATTTAACAAACAGTCTCCCGAAAAAAAAGTCCAAGACACAGGAAAATAAGGGTCACGGAAGACAAAGAAGGACACCGAAAAATGGTGCGAAGTTCCACAAAATCCTCAGACAACACCGCATTGAATGTCTCTCAAAACAGCCATTGGTGGTCGAGATCAAAGACAAGTGGAACCAAACCTTGATTCATAATCGATTATGAAAATAATGGTAAAGACATATCATCGACGCTAGACCCCACTGCTACTTTCGTGATCATAACAATTCAACTAGAAGAACCAACAGATTCCAAAGAGGGGAGCACCTTTTCATTCAAAGATGTGGGTGAAGGGGACCTCGCCATTTTAATGTTGGGATAATGAATAAGAACCTCATCTCACAGAGGTCGCCAACAGTTGGGATTCTCGACACAACACCACACCGGTAGCCATACAACATCGGGTGGTTTGGCAAGGAAGATCTCCATGTCAACTAATAGTGTCAATAGCCACGGCATCCAACCCTTCAAGGATGAGGTGGTTTGTGATGTTTCTCTGCCGATGTCCGTGGATGTCTCGGGCCGTCCATATATGTGGAGATGCCATGCTATTTATGAGTCTCGGTCTCACAAAGGTCATTGCTACTTTGGGGGTCATCTCTACGTATCACCGTGAGGTAGTTCCGACTAATCGCTCCATCTAAACGCGTCACAGCGTAGTATCTCATAATCGCGAAAATTCATCTTCTTCACAACTGCTCAAAAGGAGAACAAAAGGACATCAGTAACCACTATAGCCTGCCCCAAGCACCTTCTATCCAACGTAAAGGCTTCCATTGTCGGCAACAGTGCAAAGATTCCTCTCGCACATCATCCCTCATGTATCTCGACTTGAGCAGCTCAACCTAAATGTGTTCGAGACAAATTTCCACAAACTAAGCAATGCGACATCTCCAAGAAAACAAGCAAACCACCAAGATGCAGACTAACAAATGATTTTCCTCTCCCCTGAATCCTCAACGCAATAGAGACTATTATTTCCTATGAGGAGGATTGATCCAGTGGATATTGGTGGCCACCCACCTTTTTCAAATGGCTCAAACAGCCTTTCTCCGAAATTTTGGCAATTTACCATTTTTAGCGGTTTTCGGTCCTCAACCTCCTGCCATTTTGAGGCCCTAAATCCATTTTTGGGTATGTTGCTTTCGCAAAAAACCATCTTTAAGGCTATTTTGTCTTGAGAGTTGTAGGCCCTGGGGATAGATCTTTCCAACGAGCTATCACATGCCTAAAAACAGAGATCGTATGAAAACGCTATAAACTCTGAAGTTGATGTAATTCACTTACCCAAATGGGCCCACGCGGACTTTTACGCTCATCTCCTAGGGTTAGGTTTTTTTTTTTTTTTTTGTATTTTTTGTTTATTGTAAAAAAGGCCTTAGAGCCTCATTGTAATCATCTTCTATGACGCGTAGTAGTCAGTCACATCTCTTTCCTCGAGATAAGTCACAATTATCTAGCTGTAGCCTCTAGCGAGTCTTTCACTCTGTATTTTTACAGTCTCTGTGCATTTCTTTGATTAATAGAAATCGTGTATTACTATATATCTATGTTTATGGTTGCATCTCTGATACATTTATGTTACATTATTAAATATCTGCAATATCTCTGTGCATTTCTTTATTATATCTCTGCTCTCATTTCGTGCCGAAAATAATCCGGATCAAGCGTGGAGGTGGTAGGCGAAGATGGAGGGATAAAATAAGTAGATAGAGATTTATGAGAAATGGGAGAAGTTGGAGGGATAGACCTTTTGGGTGAGGCCTTACGACCTTTGGAATATTTTTTGGGGGTTAGATTACGCTTCTTTCATACCATAGTGGATTCTCTAGAAAATCTTCAAATCTTATCAAAAAAAGTGGGAAAGGAACGTCCCTTAGGTGGGGCCGTTAGGAAAGCTAAGGGATAAAGGATTCAAGATAGCTTGCCAAAGTGTCATTAGGGTTCTGAAGAGGATTCAAAATCCTCCCTGCCATTGACGCCAAAATGTTATCTCCAAAATGGCGAGAAGTAAGGAACACTACACCCAATGTCACCTCGATGTAGGTCTCGCACTTCAAGAGTGACTAGGTCACTCTTGGGAGGTGATCCTGGTGACCCTAGGGAGAAAAGGGATGTGAGAAAGGGAAAGGAAAGAAAGAGGTTCCTAAGGTCAAATATCTATATGGAAAATGAAAAGAAAATATGAGTCTCAAATGCTTTGAAGGTTGCCAAAGACTTGGGTTACTTTATGAGATGTTGGTACCTGCCTGAGACACAAGAAAAGCCACTTTGCAATGATGTATGTTAGTTCGATCAACAAGTTAATATTTTTGTCCCTAATTTTCAGCAATAGATAATAATATATATCAGAAATAAAATGGCACCATAATATGCGATATAAATTCTAGAAATCATGTGAAATATACAAGAGAAAGACTAGCAAAACTCAAGATTAAATACCGTGATACTAGCATGAAAAGACAAGGTTGTGTGTAAACACTTTCTGCAGAAAATTATATCAGCCTTATGGATGTAACAATCAAGGTAAGGGTGACAGTGGAAGCATGGAGGTGGTAGGCAAAGATGGAGGGATAGAAGAAGTAGATGGAGATTTACAAGAAATGGGAGAAGTTGGAGGGATAGACCTTTTGGGTGAGGCCTTGCAACCTTCGGAAGATTTTTTGGGGCTCAGATTATGCTTCTTTCATACCATAGTGGAGTTTCTAGACAAGATTCAAATATTATCAAAAAAAGTGGGAAAGGAACATCCCTTGGGTGGAGTCATTAGGAAAGCTAAGGGATAAAGGATTCAGGATAGCTTGCCAAAGTGTCGTTAGGGTTCTGAAGAGGATTCAAAATCCTCCCCGACAACGATGCCAAAATGGCGAGAACTAAGGAACACTACACCCAATGTCACCTCGATGTAGGTCCCGCACTTCAAGGGTGACTAGGTCACTCTTGGGAGGTGATCCCGGTGACTCTAGGGGGAAAAGAGATGTGAGAAAGGGAAAGGAAAGAAATAGGTCCCTAAGGTCAAAGATCTATATGGAAAATGGAAAGAAAATATGAGTCTCAAATGCTTTGAAGGTTTCCAAAGACTTGAGTTACTCGCTAAGATGTTGGTACCTACCCAAGACACAAGAAAAACCACTTTGCAATGATGTATGTTAGTTCAATCAACAAGTTAATCTTGCTGTCCCTAAGTTTCAGCAATAGATAACAATATATATCAGCAAGAAAATGGCACCATAATCTGCGAGATAAATTCTAGAAATCAAGTGAAAGATACAAGAGAAAGACTAGAAAAAACTCAAGATTAAATACCGTGATACTAGCATGAAAAGACAAGGCTGTTTGTAAACACTTTCTGCAGCAAATTATATCAGCCTTATGGCTATAACAATCAAGGTAAGGGTGAGAGTGGAAGCATGGAGGTGGTAGGCGAAGATGGAGGGATAGAAGAAGTAGATGGAGATTTACGAGAAATGGGAGAAGTTGGAGGGATAGACCTTTTGGGTGAGGCCTTGCAACCTTCAGAAGATTTTTTGGGGGTCAGATTACGCTTCTTTCATACCATAGTGGAGTTTCTAGACAAGATTCAAATATTATAAAAAAAAGTGGGAAAGGAACGTCCCTTGGGTGGAGTCGTTAGGAAAGCTAAGGGATAAAGGATTCATGATAGCTTGTCAAAGTGTCAATAGGGTTTTGAAGAGGATTCAAAATCCTCCCCGACAATAATGCCAAAATGGCGAGAACTAAGGAACACTACACCCAATGTCACCTTGATGTAGGTCCCGCACTTCAAGGGTGACTAGATCACTCTTGGGAGGTGATCCCGGTGACCCTAGGGGGGAAAAGGGATGTGAGAAAGGGAAAGGAAAGAAAGAGGTCCCTAAGGTCAAAGATCTATATGGAAAATGGAAAGAAAATATGAGTCTCAAATGCTTTGAAGGTTTCCAAAGACTTGAGTTACTTGCTAAGATGTTGGTACCTGCCTGAGACACAAGAAAAACCATTTTGCAATGATGTATGTTAGTTCAATCAACAAGTTAATCTTGCTGTCCCTAAGTTTCAGCAATAGATAACAATATATATCAGCAAGAAAATGGCACCGTAATCTGCGAGATAAATTCTAGAAATCAAGTGAAAGATACAAGAGAAAGACTAGCAAAATTCTAGCAAAACTCAAGATTCAATATTGTGATACTAGCATGAAAAGACAAGGCTGTTTGTAAACACTTTCTGCAGAAAATTATATCAGACTTCTGGCTGTAACAATCAATGTATTACAACAATAAAATCAGCCACTAAAACTCCTCCAAACTTTTCCAAAAAGTGCGCTAGGACAAGTAAGACAAGTGTACAAACTTTGGGCAATTTCTAGTTGTTGATTGGAGAGTTATTCAAGCAATTAGATTACGGTTTCTGCAGCCCTAATGGCTGAAGATGAAAATTTGTAACATAAGGAAGACCTATCCTTTTGATGGGGATGCCCTTATGGTTGTGAGGTGCTCTAAGCACAAGGAACACAATCCAAGTTGCAAAAAGTAAATATGACAAGAAATTACGTTTCCCTATGCAATATTTTGTTTTTCCAATGCAAGATTAGTGACTTTAGTTATGGGTTAATGGGGTGAAGAATAAAGAGCTAGGACTACTAGGCCCTTTGGGGTGTAAATCCTCTTACTTCCCAAGATAAGTAACCTAGCTAGGGTTTGAAGATGACAGGTGAAATCCTCTTACTTCCTCAACAAAACCCTTGCAAACAAATTTAAAAGATTGATAATTATAGGATAGGGGTGTATATCCTTATACTCCCTATCTATTATTGGCCAAAACAACCTTAACTTGAATTAAAAATGATAATAACAAACTAGAAACCATACCATTCAAGAAAAATCCTTTAACATGCCAAAGTAAACCTCCACAATAGCAAAAGAATGATCTACAAGAGATAGTGCACCATCATCATCAACAACCATAACCAAAAAGGATTATTCCATAGCACAAAAGGAAAAATACTTCAAGTGTAGCGAAAATTTTAGTCCAAGTACTTGTCACAAGAGGGAGAGTTATGTCAAAATGAGATCTTATGATCTCTTATTTATACAAAATGTCACTAAGATAGTTTGTCCACATAACTTAGGGTAAACCACAAGATTAGGGTCAACAACCCTAATATTGGCCCTTTTACAAAATAATGTTAAGCAATTCTCCTAAATTTTTCTTTTACACATAAGAAAACCCTAATTTTAGAAGGACGTCACCCCTTTAGGGGACGTTTTGTCACTAGGAGCAAGTCCTTGGTGTAGGAGGAGAGTGGCTAGACTTGACAAAGCCACATGTCAAGCATCCAAGTTTCTTCCTTCATGGTCAAAGCCTCAAACCCATCAAAATGTCCTTGTTCCAATGCATGTCAACCACACCACCAAACTCTAACCCCCCTAAGTGATGTCATGCCTCTAAAGGTGACGTTTTTCCTCTCCTAGGAAAAATTTTTGGCATGTGGGGGATATGGTATGTCGTCTAGGGTCATATTCTAGGCATACAAAGTGTCATCTGTCTCATCTGGCATGCGGGCCCTTGGAATCCACTTGTGGGATTCAAGCCCCATGGAAGCCCAAGCTATTATTGTTCCTCCAAAACTGTCCACCAACTAGGTCTTGTAAAGACAAACAAGCAGGCCCTCCAAGGATCTCAAGTCATAACATCATGATAAGTAAATCAAGTCAATAAATGAGCCACCTAAGCATGCACATCAATATTACCGTATTAAACAATTAAGTTCTCAAATACATTATGCAACTTGCCAAGATTGAATATGGGAGGTTTGACGAGGTGTCTTATTGGGTAGATCTTGCCCTAGGTCAAGGAGAGTATCCAAGATATCCCTCTCTAATCCATGTAAAGTGGGTGAAGTGGTTTGTCTCAAGACTCAATGGGCATGGGGTTCATGACATACAAGGGGTTGTAGTATATCATTCATGGGTGCCTTTGTAGAGGGTGTGTGGCACCTTCGTTTGCAATGTAATTTTCCAAGCCCATAGTTTTGCAATTGTTTGTTTCTTTCATATTTTAGGGACAAGTTGAAGGCCACTATCCTGGTGTGGTGTCCATATAATGACAATGTCACCCACAAATACCTAGTGGAAATGAGAAGTTTGGCTCGTGATGAGACCCCCTTTCTCCCATCCATGCAACTGAGATCCATTACCTTGTCTTGGTGACTAGATGATGATAATGCCATACCACTAAATATCCATGAACATGATAGGCCTGCTCATGATGAGATCTCTTATCCTCCAACTAACCCTTTAAGCAACTTAATCATTATTTCTTGTGGGTCCACCTTTTCTTATAGATAAGTGTTTCATTTCTTTCTAGGGGGGATCCCTAGGTGAAGCATCTAGAAGGTTAATACATAGGATTATATCTTTTTCCCAACATCAATCCCTCTGGGCCTTCAACCCCTTCTTCCCATAGAATGAGGGACAACCCCTTCTTGGCTCAACACACCCTAAGAACCCAATAGATAAGGAAATAAGGGAAAATAGTGATGGAAAGTGGTAAGTATGATCGGGAATGATACAATGGCTCTTCAAGGGTGTTCCTAGTAGCAAACCCATCCCCAAGGAAGACCACTTACTAGGGAACAATGTCAACCACCAAGGTGAACCAAGTAAAAAGTAATAATGTCCAAGCATATATGATGAAATTTAAATTAGTCTAAGATACAACATACTCAAATGCCTCAAATATTGAAATGACACTCACCATAATACCTGAATTGTACCTCATGGAGCAAGGCCTGTTGCCTTCCGGAAGCCAGTTGATGTGGTGGATGCCATCTGGAAATCTATGACCTTTGTGGTGGTGAGAAGGGTCTCCATCTATGCAAAATGATATTTCTAGTCATGTAGTCTCTCGACACTCCATATCTACAACCTGAGGGCCTCAAGACATAATCTCCTTAGTTATCCACAAAATGGGGATAACATGTTGAAAATGTGATTGGGGGCATTTTCTATGAGTGGGCTTAGGGTTAGGTTTTCTTTTTCATTTTTTGTTGTTTTTTATTGTTTTTCCTTTCGTTTGTGAAGTGGAGTCCTTAAGGGGCCACTCTTGGATGATTAGGGGCCAAAAAAGTCTTGTTTTTTCACCTGTTGAGATCCAACAAGACAAGGGACATCAAGACGTCCTCGAGATGTCCCCAAATTTGATAGGGAACACCCCAGAGACATTGGAGATTCCCCAAATCTCTTGGAGGCTATCCCTAGTGAAAAAGGGGCATCCCCTAAACATCACCAAGTACATGGGACATCCCCTATGCATTGCCAAGTACCTGGGACATACCCTACCCACCCCAGTATTGATGAAGTGTTATTAGGAATTTCTTTTAAATGTGGGTGTCTATAAAGTTGGGTAATAACTACCTATAGATATTAAATAAAAATTTATAGAAACATTCATTCTACTTCACCCCATTTTGATCTTTAACGAATTGTGCATCAAGTAATTATTCTGTTCAGTTCTTTTCAAACAATAAATTCAAAGGATTCAAACAAAAAACTTTGCTAAAATTGCAAAACCATTGGTTTGAAGCCTCGACTCCTTCAAACAACTGAAGACTTGAAAGGATATGTCTTGCAGTGGAACATTTTCATAAAAATTATCGATACTTTCTATAATCCAATGCATATGTTGTAACTTGTGTTGTATCCAAATGGCATCAACCTTCAAGGTGAGTGACTAATTCACAATTTGCAATAGATTGCTTTTCTTGTATTGCTATCAAGAGGACATTGATTTTCTGGTTAAAATTGAAAGCAATGATTTTGAACCAACTAAAACATTTGTCACCTCAAGAAGAAATAAGAGGACTTGTCTCACACATCACTTGGGATGAAAATATTCAAACATAAATAGAATTTACAATTGTAATTCTTGTCAACATGGTTATGGACTTATTGAGCCCTTCTAAAACAACGCACAATGTCCTGGTAACCATAAGATTAACCATGATGATTGTGGTTGGAGCCTTCATGTACTCATTTTTATGTCCCAGTTTTGTCCTGCATTACAGTAGGTATTTTAAGGGCATGGGACATAATATTAATTAGTAGGTTATAATCAAAATATTTGAATCCTGTTAAAATTTGTACAGTTGGACATCCAACCAGCTGGAAGTTTATTTGTGTTTCATATTCCATGGGAAGTTGAATGTTTCCTATATCTCATATTTGTTATAAATATTCATCATGCGTAATGGAGAGAAAAATTTCGAAGTTTATGCTTATTCCATTCTGATTCTTATGTGTATTCTCTCTCTCTCTCTGTAATCTTGCTTAGCTTGAAATCAACAATGTTTCCACGTCTTAAGAGCTACATGAGGGCCACTTGAGCCAACGACTCACCTTAAAAAAAGTGAATCACCAGTTCAAGGTTTATCCCTGTCACCCAACATCTTGGACCGAGTGACTCTTTACATTGTGTACACACTCCCTACACTAATGGGCCCATGAGTGAGGCCACACAACCCTCCATGCTTTGGTCAAAAGACCTCCACAAAGAATGAATCTTGTGATGTTGAAGTGCATTTTGCCTCCACTAGAAGTGATGTGTTGTTTTGAGGTGTGAGGGATCAATGATGCACATTTGGAAAGGTGACTATGGTCTAATTTCATGTAGAGGAGAATTTGGGGTACTAGAATGTTTAACTTAGGTGAGTTTTGTAGTTCTGGCCAAACTGTAAATCTTATCTTCCATCATTGGAAGATATGGCACGCCTATTGTGGAACACATGCGTGGATATTGGCAGAGGAGGTTCAATTTTACCCATAGTGTTGTGTTTAGTATTTTCATCGATGGTTAGATATATTGGTAGTTTAATACTTGGTTACAAAGTGTCATATTGTGAGGAATCCCTAACAGTATGGATTGTCATTATAGAGGGAGTGTGTTATCACCTTAAGGGGGATATCTCTAAGGATGGATGTATATGTGATGGGGTTGAATGAATATATTATAGGTGTTCACCTAATAGGGGATCCACATGTGAAATGGATGAGAATATGTATATATAGAGGTCAATAAAGTCATTATTGGGACATAAACATATGATTTGGAATATGGATGTACTTGGTTTATTTGGAGGAGGTTCTCTTAATGTATAAGGAGTTATTGTGTAAACCATCTATATTTTCTATTTGGGACTTGTGCTCCACCCTCAAATCTTGTGTACAATGTGTGTATGCTAGTTTTTTTATGTTAGTTTAAGGATTGGGTGGTGCATATGATTTGATATCAAAGGATTCTATATAAGTTCACTCTCTTGAAAGATGCCAAAATTAACAAGTTTTCATAAAGTCATCATAACTTTATTTTTTTCACATCAAAGTTTAGTTAGACCTATGGCATTGCAGAGAAGACATACACAAGTATTAGAGGCTGAATTTTCAAACTTAGAGGCATTGTAATTTCAGCTATACTCAATGACAAGGTTGACTTACCAGATGATGTCCAAACCATGACTTTAAAAGGTATGCTAACTTAAAATTAGCATAAGTTTTAATTGGAAAATCCAATTTAGGTGATTCAAAATCCCTTGGAAGGAGGAAAGAGAGTAGAATATATTGGGAAAATGATAAGGCCTATTTGGGATCAATATTGTGAAGATAGTGAGGCTAGAAGTTGAGAGTTTTGATAAGACTTCAAGTAATAACTAATGGAAATACCTCATCTCTATTATATTTGAGAGTTGTGTTACATGCTCACATCTTATGTACATTGTGTATATGCTAGTTTCTTATGTTTCCTTAAGGATTGGGTACACAATATAGTGTTAAAAATAACACAACTAGACATCTAGCCAGTTGACAATTTTATTTTGTTTTTTTGAAAATAATGTTGTGTTTCATATTCCACAGGAAGTCAAACGTTTCTACTATTCCATATTTGTATGTAATATTTATCATGCATAATGAAGATCAATGCTTCAATGTTTACACTTAATCCATTTTCATTATTGTGTATATTTTCTCTCTCTATGTGCATCATGGCCACACTTTTTTCTCTATTTGTTTTACAAAGAAAAAACACACACATTGAGAACATCAATTAATTAACCGAAAAATAATATAAGATTAAAAGGTTTCCATTAGTAAAATAAAATTATGAGTCAACATAGATTCAAGATATTTACAACACACCAACACTATTCTTGTGAGGAAACATATCCCTTGGAACTATGTCAAGAACAAAGCAAATATGATTAGAAATGGAGGAATTATTGCAAATTTATAGCCTAGAAGATGCAAGCTTCCAATCACTTAACCAATGATGATCCATTCTCGAGATGCCATGTTCCAATTAAATAATAGTCTTCTCTTTCATTGACTACATTAGCAACCAAAATTAATGTTTAATTCATACACAACAACAAAATTATACATATTAGTAAAAAAGAGAATACTTAATCCCAATTATAACAAATGAGGGAATCCCAATTCTATCCATCTTGGCATGAATTGACCTCAAAGATTTGTTGATAGAAACAATGTCTCTGCATTCCATCCTCTAGAATCTACTTGAATGTTATTGAGTACAACTTTCATCTAAGTGGTAAGTTGTCCAACAAATTCCTTGTAACATTGATTCTTGTTGTACATGATGCCATGAGTATGGGGGGATGCAAATAATGTGCATTATATTTTGATTTCAAATTTTCTTATTAGTGGCAAGCCCAAAATATGTCTAGAATTGTCTTGATTCAGCTACATCAAGACTATCTTATTGCTCAAGTATGTCTGATAAATTATTTTCCAAGAGAATATCACATTTATCTCTATAAAACAATGCTGCTATGATTTAGGCATTGTAGAAAAATAATCAGTTTTTAGACTACCACATAACATTCGTTCTACTTGTTGTCCTAGATGAAGGGCCAAAGGAAATCCATTGATTGTTCATGTGTTTGAACTACATGATGTGAGAAATCATGGACATAAAAATGTGAAAATCCATTGGGGTTTCTTGATTTTAATATACTTTCTATTTCAACTATGTACAATTGTGTTTCATCTTTCTCTTGCATGTAGCTAATCTGTCTCATTCACATCATCCATGAGTTTTTTTTCTTCACTGAAGATGGTAAAGTGGTAGTAAATATTGAGTGTCTCCAATGTGTTTGCTAATTGATGATTGCTTATCTTAGGACATTATATTTAGTATTTCCAAGGAGTTCTCCATCCAAGGCTAATATTAGAAATAGCTTGGCGACAACCAAAAAAAATAGTGACCTTAGGAACATAATCATGGTTGTATTTATAGTCAATGAAAAATATTGCATCAACTAAATTCCATTATGTCCTTCATTATGCCTTTGTGCAAGGAACACAATTTATTGCATCCAACTCTCCTAACTCCAACATTGAAGGGGTAAGGACAACATATGTTTTCATGTGATGGGGAAATTCAAATACCAAAGTAGTGAGTTAAAGGCATTTCCTCATAAACAAACATCCTTGGTTCTTCTAATCTTTGAAATTGGGCTATTTTGTGCTACTTTTATTTTGTGGCACTTTCATTTGGTTATAAAGTGTTGACATTGGTTTGATTTTTGTCTTTCTATCAAGTGTTTCTACTCTTTCTTAACTTTTTATGGTTATTGTGTTGTGCTCTTATAGAGTGGATTTAAAAGTTTTGTGAAAAATAAGTTTGTTTGTGGTGGACATTGTTGGGAAAATGTTATAGCACCCTCCCTCACTCTAGTATTAACAATTCTTAGAGGTGCTTGTGTCCTTTGCATGTCCCCATTACTCATGGCTTTTCTCTTTGTGATGGATTCTTAAAATATTATTGTTAACACCCAGAATGAACTTCTCAAAATCTCATCTCGATTGATTTGGCATCAATGGTTCGTGAGTGCTTTAGCTAGATTTAGCACATGGTCATAGATATTTATTCTCAAAGTTCAAAATTGAATAGGTTTCTTACATGATATTTTTAGAGAATTTTTCTTTAGGGACATGTTCATGCTCATTCAAATACATAGTAAAATAGTGTTCTCAATTTCAACAAGTTCCCTTTGTTTGCATGTGACATGCAATATTTAACATATGCATGGGAAGGTGAGAGTTTCAAAAGGGTACTTCCAAAATTTCAAGAATTATTTTTGGATAAATTTCTCTTTTAGAAGTCATATTTCCATAAACTGATAATGATGCTAGATACCCTTTATGGAAAAGGGCATAGGCATCAATTTTGGCGATCATAAAAAAACATGAAAAATTAGGTCAAAATTAGAGTTTTCACATTTTTGAAACTAAGTATANTTTAGAAGTCATATTTCCATAAACTGATAATGATGCTAGATACCCTTTATGGAAAAGGGCATAGGCATCAATTTTGGCGATCATAAAAAAACATGAAAAATTAGGTCAAAATTAGAGTTTTCACATTTTTGAAACTAAGTATACTTATAGAATCCCTTTATGGAGCATGCATGCCAATTTTGGTGGTGATTGGAGAAAATGGAAATTAGGGTTTTTGTGTTTTCTAAAAATAGTAGATACATTGGTTCACCCTTCTAGTAGTGAAGATAGATTTTATTTTTCAAAATATTCCAAGCAATTTGATATTTTGTGATGCAATGTATTTCTAGCAATGAAAATGTGCATGCTAATCCATTTTTGGCATGTGATTTTTCATTGTCTTATTTCATTTTAACCTAGATGGGGTGTGTACTACCTGTGGACATGTGTCCTCTATTTGGAGTTCACAAAGCAGTGCACCCCCACTTGAGAGGATTCATGGAGGAGGTGGTGGCTTGTTGGCATGTGTCATCTATTCTTAGCTAGTGCACCAAACTTGAGAGGGTCATATTTGACTTGATTTTCACTCTAAGAAATCATTTTCTAGGTTCACTTTCACTTCTTGGAAGCTTCTATTCTAGGAAGTTTCCTTTGTTGACTTTTATCTAAAAGAAAAAGATTTCTATTTAGGAAAAATGATGTATTAGTTRRACTCCACTTTGATGTTTTTCTTGGAGATTACCTTTTCTATTCTTAGCATGTTTTTCCCTTTAATTATMTTCTCCAAGTGGTCCCATGTTGTGCCCCAATTTTGACAAAGTACTAMCACAATGTAGTGTTMAGGTGAATATGATCCAAAARTGAYATGAATCTACAAAATCCTAAGCATGCAAATTCACAAAGGCCTAAGTATGAGGAGCCAAATAAGTTGTCTATAAACCCTTTTCCACAAGTATCTCCAACCCTTTGTGTATTGTCTTGAAGGCATTAAMCATTTTGTATGAGTGGGTTATAACTCACATATTCTCTAGTATATTCAACAATATTCTATAACCACCTCAGTTTTCTATATGTATAAGGGATTCTATGTAATAAAGGGAGGTTTCAATGTTGTCATGTTGAGTATTATTACTAGTCATGCTTTGATATGAGTTGTATGCATGACATGTTATGTAATCCTTAATCTGTGAATACAATGGAACATTGTTCTTCTCATGTCTATGTGATTGTGGCTTATCTAGATGATGAGTACATTGTTATGTTTAATGTGAATCCTTTACATTCAATGAGACTGAATGGATGTGATTAAATGATAATTATTGGATTATGCACCCCCATTAAATATTTAATACTTTGTACATTACCAACACAACATATATCATATATGCCTTGGGTGAGACATGCTTCCTTTGAAAGACTAAATATGCCCATATACTAAACTATATCAAGCTTATGTTGAACAACTTCCATGGACCTTAGGTCTATCATATAGCCAACATCATGGTTCCATTGCTAGGACCTTAATAAATGTAGACTAATGAAAATGTAGTGGAGGCTAGAGAAGGCCAAAATTCAAGATTGGTTGGAAGAAAGAATTCATGAGTTTCCTATCAAGAAAGTGCCTAATTGTTGCAAGATTTAAAGATAAGTACCTATTTGAGTGTCTTCATAAGATTTCCTAGGTTGAATCCCTAGTAACCTTGCTTGAATGGTTGGAAATACTAATGGAGAAGCATTGATGGTGAGTTCTATTTCACTTCAGGAAACTACCTCAGAGACACACTCATATGGGTGTGATTTTTTGTTGCTTTAATGAAGACTCATGCTCATGATACTTGGACCTATTTATCCATCTCATCAAGTGCATTATTGTGCTCCTCAATTTTCATGGATTTGGTGGTATATCAGTCCTAGTTCCTTATTCTCTCAAGATAAAGTGTGATAGAAGATGCTTCATTTTACCTCAGGATACAATGTTGACGGTTGTAGCATTGGATAGGTACTTCTGCATAGGTCTAAGTTTATAGACGTGTGGAAGTCATCCAAAGGATTCTACCTTAGTAACTTACTTTAATTAAATGAATTATTAAATTAAAGTACTTTTATTAATTGGTTGATTTTAATTTATTGAAATGTTAAAGTTGTTAGCATTAGTGAATTAAATCTTAGCCATTGATATAAAGTGAGGTGAGATTTAATATCAACCATCAATCACTTTGGAGATTAGAGTTAGGTCATAACACAAGATTATAAAATAAAGTCTAGGGTGAAGGAGAGAGACACTTCATATGATCATATCATAGAGGGAAAGAGAAGGTGTAACACCCCCTCTCTAAACCCTGAATACATGTAATAAATCATGATTAGTGATTTCCATGCAACAACATGTATATATTTTAAATGTATTATTGATTAATTGTAAATGCCAAAAATGACTATGGGGTGAAGCCTTAAAGTACATGCCATGATATCACTAGTGGAATGAGACAAGGCCCTAATAAAATAAATGACCTCAAGCCTTATTCATATTATTTTCCCTAGCCCTAAGTTCAAGAAAAATCAATTAATGATGGGGGTTGGTAGTTGAACAACCAACCACCCTAATGAATGGAAGTATGGAGGGTTGTTAGGAGGGACATGGAACTTTTAGCTAGAGGACATTAGGAAAGATGAACATGAGTCTCAGGATTGATCCACGAGTTTCCTTCTGACAGAAGAAATAAAAGGACATGTCGAGAACCTGCCTAAGGTCATGCATGCAAGAAAAATCACACGGAGAGAGTTTTGGATTGGGAGAAAGAGGGGATATGCACATAGAGAGAATTGGAGTAGAGTTCAAGTCTCTGAAGACGAGATCCACTGAAAGAGAATTCATGAGGGTGTGCAATAAAAAGACTAGAGAA
>SNQJ01S0054547.1:29857-46520 GCA_010110895.2 Picea sitchensis | reverse complement strand
CTGTGCTTCCTTGATACTTTGTCTTATTGTTTTCATTGATCTTCCATTTTTTGTATCGCTTCTGGCCCCAAGATGACCCTATCCTCAAGCCGATCCCAACTCAAAGGCGTCTAACATGGTCACCCATAAAGAAACTCTAAAGGCACCATCTTAATGGTGCTTTGATAATTGTTGTTATATGCAAATTCTACCAATGGCAAGAATTCTTCCCAATGATTTTGTTGGTCCATCACGTACATACACAAAATGTACTCCAAGATTTGGTTTGTTCGTTCGGTCTACCCATCTATCTTCGGGTGATACGCAGTACTAAAGTTAAGTTGGGTTCCCAAGGCCTCTTGGAAACTAGTCCAAAATCATCCAGTAAACACCGATCCTTGATTGAATATAATCCTCTTAGGCATGCCATGCAACCTCACAATCTCCCTGATGAAAACTATAGCTACGTCAGGTGCCTGATATGTCATACGCATAGGAATACAATGAGTACTCTTTGTCAGAGTTTCGACTACCACAAAAATAGAGTTGTCTCTCCTTGCCGTCAGTGGCAATCCAACAATGAAATGCATCGAAATGACCTCCTATTTTGATTCAAGAATAGCGTGTGGCTGTAGTAATCCTGCTGCATGTCTATGTTCAACCTTCACTTGTTGACATTATAGACATTTTTCCACGTAGTTGACTATGTCTGCCTTCATTCCCTTCCATAAGAATAAGGGTTTAAGGTCTTCCCTTATCTTCGTGACTCTAGGATCAAACTCCTCAAATCGTTGTTGGAAGGTACGTAAATTCAAATTTTAAATCTCAATAATCCATCGTTGTCCATAGAAGTCCTTCAAATTTTGGTACCATCATTGTGTTTTGTCCAATAAAATGCTTGACCTCCTTGTACCAGTCACCATTGCACTGTAAATTTAGAATATTTTCATGTAGATTCATCTGAAGAGGCATCACTGAAAAGATGTGTGGTCTTCGACTCAATGCATCCGCCACTCTATTCACTGTCCCTTTTATGTAAGTAATCTTGAAATTTTACTTGCTAAGCAATTTCGACCAACGTCGTTGTCACGCGTTCAAGTCGCTTTGTGTAAAGATGTGTTGTAGTCCATAGTGGTCCATTTTTAGCTCGAATTTTCATCGAATAAGGTAGTATATCAAACTCTCAAGGCATAAACAATGGCTAACAACTCCAAATCGTGTGTCGCATATTTCTCCTCATGCCTTCTCAACTTCTTCGAGATGTAAGCGATCACTTGACTGTCTTGAATCAAGACTTTTCCTAAGCCTTCCTTGGATGTGTCAGTGCATACCAAGAATTCTGCGTCCATGTTAGGGACCTTTAGTATTGGTGTTGTTTTCAAAAAGTCCTTAAGCCTTAGAAATGATTTTGTGCATTTCTTGGCCCGAACAAACTTCTTGTTCTTCTTCTGCAATTCTGTGATCAGATTTGCTATCTTCAAAAAACCCTCGATGAATTGTCAATAGTATCCCACTAAACCCATGAAGCTACGCACTTCGGGGACATTTGTCGGCACAGGCCATTCCATAATAGCCTCGACCTTTGTTGGATCCACGATGATACCTTCTCCAGAGATGACATTCCCTAAGTAGTGAATGTTCGATTGATAAAATGAGCATTTAGAAAATTTCCCATACAATTTGTTCTCTCGCAGACACTGTAGTACTAAGTGCAAGTGCTCTCCATGCTCCTCCATCGTCCGAGAATAAATCAAAATATCGTCAATGAATACTTGGACGAACTTTTCCAAGTAGTCATGGAACACCCCGTTCATCAAACTCATAAATACCCCTGGGGCGTCGGTCAGTCCAAAGGGTAATACAATAAACTCATAATGTCCAATCCTCATCTTAAAGGCGGTCTTAGGGACATCATCCTCCTTTATCTGAAACTGGTGATACCCTAATCTTAGGTCAATTTTTGAAAACACTGTAGCACCCTTCATCTGATCAAACATATCATCAATCCTTGGCAACAGATACTGATTTTTTATCGTTGCCTTGTTCAATTGACGGTAGTTAATGCAGAGTCGCCAAGACCCATCCTTCTTTCGTATGAAAATAACAGGTGCACCCCACAGTGACACACTTGGACGTATAAGTCCCAGGTACAAAAAATCCTTCAGTTTCATTCTCAACTCCTGTAACTCTAGGGTCGACATCCGATAAGGCGTTCTTTTTGTCAGTTCAGTCCTCAGTTTTAGGTCTATGGTAAATTCCAATTCCCTCCCTGGTGGCATCCCAGGTAACTCCTCAGGGAATACGTCCAAAAAATATCTCACCATCGGAAGGTGTTCTAGACCTTCCGCTACTCCCTTCTCGTTTAACAAAAGGATCGCATAAATCTTACATCCCTTTCACATGCTCTTCCATAGCTGCAAGGAAGATATGAACTTTAGGTAAAATCCTTGGTTCCGACCTACAATCATGTGTCTCTCTCCCTCATCATCGACCAGGCTCAACCGTTTTGTCTTACAATTGATTATCGCCTCATGTGATTCCAACCAGTCCATAACGATCACGTCATCATAAGATCCTAAGGTCATGATGTACAAGTTGGCCCTAGGGACAAAATCTCCCAGTTTAAGGCTACAACCCATAACCTTCACTCCAATCTTCTGTTTGGCCCCAGAATCCATTTACACAAAGCTAAAATCGTCCTGTTCGACTGCCTTTACCTTAAAATCCCTTTTAGCGCTGCACCAGAATAAAAATCTCGGTAGCACCGATATCTATCAAAATACTAAGGGTCTGGTCAGAAATAGTACCTGATGTCTTGAGCACAGTTGAATGGTGCTCTTCCTGACAGTTATTCACCACTACATGAATCAGATGGGCCTTGCCCAAATCTCCCACGGTAGTGGGTCTGATTGATCAATATGCTCTAGTCCTCTCCACTGGGAAGTCGCGTTGGTAATGTGGCTCCCCTCATGTCCAAAACCATTTCTTCTATACAATACTCTTGGTACCTGAAGTATAAGATAAAGAGCCACTGGCCTGGAACCATGGTCTGTTCTGCTGAACATGCCTAAACTATTGCTGCTGCAGTCGACACTACTACTGGTGTTGTGGTCCTCGGTAAGGAGTCTGCTACTGAGGCACTAGTTTTCGAGGTGTAGTGAAAGTGGATACTCTTTGGAAGCCAAAATACCTAGCTGGTGTCTGATGTTGTTGCGCACCATATGACACCTGCCCTGCTGGTCTCGTTGGAGTCCTTCTCTAAACCCCGCTGATAAGCTCCTCCTCTACTATGAGGGCCTTCTGAACGACCTCATGCAAGGTTTGATGCATAAAAATCCTAACCTTTGCATGAATGCTGACATTAAAGACAAACACGAACCTGTTGACCCTAAGTTTATGGGTATTCAGGTGTAGAGCAAACTGAAGAAAATCCATAAAATGTGCCTCGTACTCGAGCACCGTACGACCGCCTTGTCGCAAGGCGTTGAACTCGTTGAGCTGACACTCAATGAATTCGTCTGATATATACCTCTCTCGGAACCATTCCTCGAACAAATCCCATGACACTTCTTCGATGGCCATGTTCAAATGCAGCAAGAGTGTCTTCCATCATAGAAGAGCGCTCCCCTTCGGTTGAAAGACTGCCCTACTGACCTTCATGTTGGAGGTTGTAATCATGAAGTGTGAAGCAAAATGCCTTTCTCTCCAGCCATGCCTCAATGGATGATCTATTCGCAACAATTGTAGACTTGAAAACTCATACGTCTTGAGTTCCCGTTGAATACTAATGGTATTGGCGGGGTGCACTGTGGACCCACAGGGGTACAGGCGCCCTTGCCTCATCTCAGTATAGATGGTGAAACATGGCCTCTGACATTCCCTGGAAGGACCTTGTTAGACCATCAACCCCCTTACAACAATCAAATCCAGCCCAAGGACTTGTTCTTCCCCTTGGGGGTAAGACTTCAAGGGCGCGGACACTTCTAGAGGCATCACACCTCCTTCCCAACAACACACTATGAACCTTTGTGGCATCCTCTAATCGAGATCATTGTAATGACATGTTAAAGTTTTAAATAGCGCTAGGCTATTACTCAAGGGTTTACTGCAGTGGAAAACATGGTGATCCAAATGTCACAGGGTTGAACCCTCTCTGATACCATATGTAACGACCCTATCGTTATGACTACATGTGACACAATGCAAAAGAAATATTTTATTTTTTATTTAAGTAGGATGACAACAACGACAACTGTTAAACAACGCAAGTTAACGACAAACACAACACATGTATATTAGGAAACAAACAACAACAACTCAACATACTAGCACATCAGGAAACTGGATGAAACATGCAATAATCAATAGATAGATAAAATGACTACCCGCTCGATACAAGTAAGACAATGCCTGGAAGATAAAGGACAACATCAACAACCCGACACATCGACTTCGACGACTAGTAACTAGTAACCTCTACGACGCGTAACCAATCACATTAAGGCGTTACAGAACCAGGTACCGACATCAATTACAACAAACAATACGCCCACATCGGGAAGCACAAGACTCCGTCCAGGTTATCATTCACATCTATCCATTAGGGCACGCAATGATTCCCTCATCAGGAATCATGCCGTCACAAGGAGATAGGTGCAACAATAACCATAATGCAACACAATCTATCTAGACCAATAACCCAAGAAAATCCAACGCGCTAGGATACCAAACTAACTGTCAGAATACAAGAAGACTATATCCAATAACCCAATCAACAAGTCAACAAGACGCAAGGGAAATCTGACTACTACACAAGCATACATCACATTAAATTCATGGCTCAACAAATTTTAAGGAAAACATACCTCAATCAAAGGACGTGATTAGCCATCTATGAATTATTCCCTTTTGGTATCAACAATGAAATCACTATTTAACATTAATATCGATGTTCGTTAATGTTCGCTGTCAACAATCTACATTTATGCCTATCAATAGATCTATGTCTAACAATGGTAATGCAGTCTAATTGCTAAAATATTTGTCTAATAATAGATAGCCATCTAGCATTGATATCACTGTGTAATAGGTATATTGCTATCTATTAATAATGGTTGTCTAGCAATTATATTGTTGTCTATTAAATACATGATATCGCTAAGTTAAATATATTATATTGCTGTCATTAAATATATGATATAGCAGAATTAATATATGATCTTTCTATCATTTAAATATATGAAATCACAGAGTTGAATATATGATATTGCTGTCATTTAAATATATGAAATCACAGAGTTAAAAATATGATATTGTTGTCATTTAAATATATGAAATCGCAGATTTTAAATATAAGATATAGTGCCGAGTTAAATAACAACAAGGATCTATAACTAAGGAACAATAACATCCATAACCAGAATAGGCTATCTAACAACAAAAATCGTTGCCTGGCCATGGCATCGCTATCCAACAATACTACGTTGTCTTAAATATATACAATCATAAAAACGTTGTCCACAATCAAAATCTAACCAATAAAATCGATGCCTAGCAATATCGTTGTGTGAATACATGTAAGGGAGAATTTAAAACTCTACCAAAAATTGGATCTCTTCCCAGCAAAAATTGCTGTGTGAATACATTTAGAAGCGAATTCAAAACTCTACCAAAAATTGGATCTCTGCCCAACAAAATCGTTGTGTGAATACATTTAAAGTTGAATTTAAAACTCTACCAAACAAATGGATCTCTTCCCAACAAAGTCATGGTGTGAATATAGTAAGGGAGAATTTAAAACTCTACAAAAAAAATGGTTCTCTGCAGCAAAGTCGTGGTGTGAATACAGTAAGGGTGAATTTAAACCTCTACCTAAAGAAATGGAAATTGCTGACTATGTATGTTGTCTAGCGTTGATACGCTGTCTAACAATTATGATAATGAAATCACAATCAATATATTAATGAAATCGCAGTCAATAATGATAATGAAATCATAGTCAATACTGATAATGAAATCGTAGTCAATATATTAATGAAATCGCAGTCAATACATTAATGAAATGGCATTCAATAATTATAATGAAATCATAGTCAATATATTAATAAAATCGCAGTCAATAGATTAATGAAATCACAGTCAATAATGATAATGAAATCACAGTCAATACTCATAATGAAATCACAATCAATATATTAATGAAATTGTAGTCAATATATTAATGAAACCACAGTCAACAATGATAGTGAAATCACAGTCAATATATTAATGAAATCACAATCAAAATACCAAACCAGGCACTGTGATTCATCATTAAAATAGCAAAGGTGATACCAAACAAGTGTTGGGATTTATCAATAAAATTGCAGATATTATACCAATCGAGCGCTAGGTAATATGCCAAGAAACTGCAAAGATAAATCGCAGAGATAATCAAACAATAACACAAAGACTATTCGATCAAAGATGAATCAAACAAAAACGCAGAGATACTCAAACACAAGAAGGTGTAAGACTAATCATTCGACAATGGATCAATAAAAAACACACAGATACTCATTCACAAGAAGGCGCAAATATTAGAGATTAATCATAAGAGAAAAACATAGAGATAATTATGGGTTGATGTTGGCACAGGGGCAAACCCAGGGTTCAACTCCAAGAGTGCACCAACATGCCCTAACTACTGGCCCTTTCGACAACACCTGTGAGGCATATGCAGTCTCACCGGAAGTAGCTATGGGGGGTTGTAGGACACAAATGTCTACAACCAAGGGAATACAAAGTGGATCTGATACAAGAACAACACAACATATAGATATCAATTACTAGCTTAGACCTACATCGCACAACTATCTATCAGATCTAACACAATAATGCAGTAGCAATATATCCATAAAAAAGAGAACACAACATCAATCACACAAATATGTACGTGGCTCACCCTCTCCCTAGGTCCACATCCACATAACTGTGCTTATAATATATTAAGATGAAATCATACAGTTCTTATTTGCGTTCTTAGCTAGTAGATATTCTCGCTTTCTCGTTGTCTTCCCTCCCTGCACACCTAACTGCAGGGTTGATATTCACACCCAACTAAAGATCTTAGAACACAGAATTCCCTCACTCCTCAATGCTTCTCTCTCTCACTACATTAATAACTCATAACAAACTTGGAACTAACAATAACAACTACGACAATGACAACAACCCATCCCAAGTCCTCTTGATCTTTATTTATACATTAAAATAGCTCACCGACAACGTTAGGCCAAAAACTAAGTGTCAAAAACCTAGATACCAAAATCCTAGGTGTCTAAAACCCTAGGTCAACTTGACCCACATTTTCAGGGCTTCGCCAACTTGCCTTTCCTTCTCACGCGGTGCTCCAAAGAATCCAACGATGGCTTTTTCTGCTTGCTGAGTTGTCCACGATCTATGTTCCTTGCTAATCTGTCATCCTCGATCTCCTCATCCATCGAATTTCTTTCTCTTACTTCGCTCTGTCTTTTCTTCTCTTCTTCTCACTTCGACCCAGTATCCATCACCGTGTCTTCCGCACAGTTCACATTCCATCTTTCTTTCTTTACTCTTCGCTTACTTCCATACCCAAGGGACAATAGTTGATAACTGGGAGAAATTTATCCTTCACTTATTATCCATGCACATGAAAGAAGGACATTTGAATCTATAAGTCTTTAAACACCAAAGTGACGACCGTCGATTCATCTCCTGGTCGAATGCTCAGGCACGGACTAATAACTTAAGGATAAGGGACAAAAGATAAAAAACAATTTTTCTTTGTATTAATCAATAAAAAAAAACACAGAGAATTGATTGCAATCAGAGGTTGGGTTCACCGTGGGAAATCAATTCAGAATAAAACGAGCAAGGGGATTACAAATACCGTAGGAAAGCATGTGTAAGAACTATCATGGTAATGAAATCTTCAACCGAGCATAGAAAAATAAGATGTGTAAATTAAATTTCATTGCAAGTAACAACTTTAACATGCGTACCTTAGACAAACACGAATGCTCCAAAGTTGTTGTCCTGCGTGCGCTCTGTCTAGCTCTTGCTTTTCAACCAATGTGACCTCATTGGTACCTTCCATCCAATTCTAGGGGTACTCTTATTCCCCCTGAGCCCCCTGAGCCGCAAAGGGGCCACACACACAATAACAAAGAATTCTAATACCCAGCTCACCTCGCAAGGTCGAACTACCACTCGTTACCCGAGATGGGTATCCCAACTCCCACAAGAGAAAGTTCAGTCAAGATAAAAGTTCAGCAGTGTAATGCTACAAAAAAAGATGAGGTCCATACTCCTCCTCTTCTATCCTTTTTATAGAGTTTTCAAGTAATTAGTTTCCCAAATTCTCATTAAATTCCTTTTTCATTTAATTAATTTCGAAAAACTTCGTCCATACACATGTCGCCCGATCCCCTAGTTGCACCAGAAAATCAATTTTATTAATTAATTAAATATTCCTATTTCCCTCACCCACCTACAACATTCCTAAAAATGCTCCTCGGTGTCCCAAAATTCCCTTACACTTCTTAAATGACTTCTACCTTAATTTAATTCCTAGTTGAGTTCATAATTAGAAAGTTCCAAAGGAAAGATTCCTTACTAAGTTAGACATTCAACTTTTTCCTTACATTCCCCCTTTTCTTTAAGTTTCCCTTTTTCTTTAAGTTTCCTATTTCTTTTAAGTTTCCCCCTTTTTCCTTTTTAACTAAAAAATCAATTTAGCAAGTGTAGATAAAACAACCCATTTACCCTTTTTCCGTTTTAATTAAAAATTAATTTAGCAAGTGTAGATAAAACAACCATTTACCCTCTTTTCTTTTTAACTAAAAATTAATTTAGCAAATGTAGATAAAAACAACCATTTTACCCTTTTAAAAACATTAAACCTCCATTATAATTTTGACTTTAATAAATAGGTTTGAATTTCTTACCCCCTTCTTATTACATGTTTATTATTATTATTATTATTTTGACCACATGTTCTACTTAGACCTAGGTTTTAAATTCACTAGGCTAGGCAACATTTTTAAGGAAAAAATGTTTTTAACTTTACTTGACACATCATTCATTTTAAGGCCGACTAGGTTTATTCACTTACCAATTAAAATTGCGACGTGCCCTTTAGGACACACTATGTTCTCCAAGGGGGCCACTCACATCTTTCCATTTTCCTTGCATGACGTGCCCTTCAAGACGCACTATGTGCTCGAAGGGTGCCACTCGCCTCTTTTCGTTTTCTTTGCTCGACGTGCCCTTCAAGGCACACTACGTGCTCCAAGGGTGCCACTCACCTCTTTCCATTTTCTTTGTGTGATGTGCCCTTAAAGACACACTATGTGCTCCAAGGGTGCCACTCACCTCTTGATTGAATTTGGTAGACGTCAAACCCCTGGAGTCAATACTTCTCCAGGTGATCATGTGGGAGACTGAGGGCCTCTAAGGAATAATGCCCATGCCTTATTGCACTCCCCTTAGAATCATCGTGAGAGACTATCACAGTATTCCCTCATGGCATCGTGGGTCTTCTCAAACTAAGTAATCATTAACCTACAGTTCGAGCCATGACGAGAGTGCTAGTAGGTTGTGGCAGGGTTGCTGCCACACCTCTCCCTCAATGTCTATGGTTTTCCTATGTGACCCCTCTACTCTAAATGTGAGTCTGGTTGGAAAGATATCGCAGCCTACATCCATCAACGAATCATGTCATAAATAACAATCAATCATCATAACATCTAATCCTATGTACATATGTCATATCAACAACATTCTTACCCAAGAATCCACTCCCTAACACTATCCAGAGTCCAAGGGGATTCATCGATGCCTCTGCATCCTTAATGTCCAAAATCGTGCACACTCATGAGAACCCAACCAATAGTACATGTCTATGTAAATACAACAAACTAACATATCATCGAATCCATAATATCCCATAATCATAATCACAACAACCAATAGTATAATAACCCAGATCACTTGCAAGAAAAGGTCCTCAAATAATAAGTTCGCTCAGTGCACGCAAGAGTAGGGTGTTACAAGAAGCGATTAATTAAAGTAAGTGTTAATTAAAGGATGACTAATTGCTTCATGAAATTCGGCCTTCGGGAGATGTTTATCATCCCTTATTCAAAACCCCTGAATGTCGAAGTGCCAAAATACTTATCTTCGCTAATCATGATCATTAAATGTATATTAAACTTGATTAGGGTGAAAGATTTGAAAAACACTCGTTGTCATTGAATAATAAATTTGACATATTTAACATGATTACCCTGTCATTGGAATTAATGAATAATTAAATAAAAAATTGATTAGTGTTTTATGTTTTTAATTTAATAAAAGTTTTTGAACTTCATATCATTTCTCCATTTGCATTCACAACTTTCACCTCAGTATTTGTATTCATAATTTTTTTTTTCTATAGGGGTTGATATTGAAAAATATAAAATTATGGCACTGCGTAAAGAAAAAATAAAACAAGATCCCTCTGTACAAGAGCCAAACCCAAATTCAGATATTTACTCAGACACTACCACTCACCTAACATACAACATTAAATCATGGAAGCAGGTTTATGAAATTATAGAAGATGAAAACTCCCTCCCTTCTCATGATTCAAGCGAGGGTGAAGATGCATCAACTGTAAATAAGATTAAGGAGGTGGTCAAGTCACAACTTCACAAAGTTGTGGCAAGGCCAAATTTTTTTCCATATACAGATGTGATACGTTGGGCCCTCGACCATGTAGATATTCTAACCAGAACCATCTATAGCCATCAGAAGGCTATTGTCGGCTCATTCCGACCCGAGGACCTCCAAGTGATGTATAAATTAACTTGCAATCCTAAATATGTTTATAATGCACCATTTGTGACGAAATTTGAGAATGATGAATGTACAAGTTATAGAAGAATTGCCCATAATATAGTGAAAAATTGGTGGGGAAATGAAAATAAATTCAAAGAGGATAGTCATGGAATATACACTACATCCTCTTTTTATGCACAAATTATGTATGTTCCTATGATTGTTTGTAGAATGTTCTAAAAGAAAATTCCTACATATTTCACTATAGAGTGGGTTCCTATAATTCATAAGTAACATAGGGTTTCACTTTTGATTCGAGAAAGCTGCTATTAGATAATCTGGTCAAATAAATATATGGTTATACAACCCATAAATCTAAAGGAGAGCATGTTCCATTTTATATGTCTACATATATTATGGATGAAATATGTTTCAAAACCCCATTTCCTCTAATGAATTGGAGTTGGACCCCAACTGTCACTGAGACAATACATATTTATCATTCTAAATTATGGGAAGAAAATGCAAATGATTGTTTTTATGATATTTGTCACAACATTGTTATTCCAATCCATGAAGCCATTTGTGGTCATCCTCCCAGAATTTCTGAGCAAATAATGGGGAATCTGGGTGCTATTGCAGACTGGTACATTGAAGAAATTTTTTCTTGTACCATAGTTTTTGGTTGTTTTTCATATCCACGTGCTCTGGCCAGATTTCTACCAGAGAAACTTGTTTGTAGAGAAGTATCCTATTAGACAGTTTCTGCAGGTATCACCAAAGAAATGAATGCTACACAAGTTGGTATATTTTTAATATCATATTTTAGACATGTTAAGGTTGAAGCTTCAACCTTAGATGATATTACATTATCTACCATTGAATTCAAGAAGCATGATCCACATAGAGTGGTAGAAAATAATTTGGACCAATTTAAGATGAAGAAATACTTCCATGAATATTCGCCTTATGCCAAAGTTTTAGGAGGATCTAGATCATATGATGAAGTTATATCCATGTTTCAGAGTCTTCCTGAAGAGGAATAATCAAGCTTTCTTAGTTTCCAAAAACATAGAAGGAGTGGTTTACCAAAGATCTTGCAAGTACAACAAAGTATTAATCCAACTTCATATTTGACACCATCATCAAACCCCAAACAACATGACTTTCTTGAGGTAAAAAACAAAGAAGTTGAAAAGACGCCAAAGATATTGTCTAAGAACACAACATTTACATGGATAGTCATACGAGGTCAAAACGATGAAGAATCATTAGCATTGTTTGAAGATTTAATGAAACATGGTCATACTTTTCCTCATTTGTTTTCAAACACTGAAAATCACATGAAAGATGTCACAATTCAAGGGGAATATATTTTACTTGTAATTCCCATCCCATCTTTAACTCCCCTCGAAACAAGTTCTAATTTTATTGGTTCATAGGTAATCAATGTAGATGATATGACACCTATTGAACCAGAATATATTCCTTCATTGGTTTTATTCTTCAACAAGAAAAGGAAAGTTATCATACGGAGAGAAGTTCAACAAAAAGGATGAGTTGTTACTAAAAGGAAAAGAATGGTATATGATGGACATAGACATAATGACCCTGAATTTGCCAAGCAAGTAGTAGATTCACTTGGGGCATTTGCAACATCCAATTTATGGTCAGTAGATAAATTGAGAGAGCAACTTGACTAGAAGAATATTTTGATTGAGAATTTGAAAAATGATTTGAGACAGGCATAAGTCATTGTCAGGGAGAAAGTTAATTCTGAACTAAGTCAGGTCAAACAGGGTTTTGAGCAGCAGATCAAACAATTAGAGGAGAAATTGAACGTAAGTTTTTAAGATGAACACTTGATTAAGAACATGATTTTCAAGAGAGATGCATTCATAAGTCAATTTCAAGCCCAAATAACTACAATTGAAAGCACATTAATTGAAATTTCTCCCTTTAAGGAATAAGCTTAGGAAATCAATGAGGGCTTGCAGATAGTTCAACACAAATTTTATGAAAATTTGGATATTATCCAAAAGCATTATCATGTAATAAATAATTCATTGCAGATTATTGACGAAAAAGAGAAAGCATCTATTATTTCTAGATCGAAATTTCAAGAACTTATAGTGTGGAGGAAAAATCTCAATATACCAGGATTTGTTCCTTTTTCAGAAATTGAGGAGCTAAAAGGAGAAATGGCATTTAAAAGCATGTGAAAACAATCTTGAAGAAAATAAAAGATTAGCTAAATAGGAAAATAAATCTTTCCTTAATGTTATTTTAGTTTTGGATGTAGAGATGGAAGAAATTGACATCGGTAATATTCATGCATATATTGGGCAAGCGATATTGAAAAGAGAAGAAAATATGAAGAAGAATAGGGAGAGACTGCAAAATGCTATATCACAAGTCAATAATGTTAACTTGCAAGTCTTAAATGATCTTCTGGTAAAACAAAGTTTATAATATCAGATCACTCAAAAAAGGAATTTACCATTGGTGCATAAAAATGTTTTTACCTTTGAATTAAATTCCAATATAGAACCCCCCAGGTTCATCATTGCATTATTATATTTTCATGCGCAATACAAGGATCGGAAAAATACAGTTGCATATACGAGAAAATAAACGAAAATTGAACTGCCAACAAGCAAAGGATTTTCCAGAAGAAGGACAAATGTTCAAAATCTTTGTAATATCTAGTTAGTTTAGATTTTATTCTATTTTTAGAACCAGAAATCTGGAAAGTCTAACAAATTTTGGTTAAGACGATTTTGTATAAATAAACATATTAGAGATGTAGTCAAGGATTCTTTTGGCCAAATGTAAAAAGAGAGACTTCTTAATACAAATTATACAGGAAAGACAATGATTCTACATTTCATTTCTTTGAGTTGTGTGATTTCTATGTGTTTCCACTTCATCATAATCCATTTTCTTCACTCTATGGTTCTTAAGGATTGAAGGATTACAATTTAGTAATGCACCTACTGTGGTCCATATAATTGGATGTCTGTTCAGCTACAACTTTTCTTCTATTATTACTATAAGTAAAACAAGACCTGTATCTGTGTGGATCTCCTCATCTCAATTTATCTTTAAGACATACTCTTCATGTTTCTTCTATTACTAATAAGGTAAGTTTTATCATCATTGGATACCTTACTTTGTTTGTCAATTTTGTTTACTACAATTCTACTTTTCATATCTTTAATATTGATAAAACTCAAAGGAAGAGATATTGCCTCTGTGTTTTCTAAAATCATTAAGTTATTTGAAGTTTCATCTAAAACTGAAGGTATAAAAGAACTATAAAAACAAATCTTATAAATTTTGGATGCCTAACATTATTCTGTGAGCCTAGATTAAATATCAAGAACAACATCTTTTTGGCACCATTTTCAGGGGCATATTTGAAGGTTTCCATCTTCCTTGGATGTTCGACAGAGATTAGATCTATTTCTTGATGGTGAAAAGGAAATAGTAATCAAACTGGATGTAATCATTCACCCGACGACTCCACTATTATTCGATGTCACTGACGACTCAACTGGTATTCAAATGGACAAAGTTACAACAAAACTATCCATGATATAGTCAAAACCTGGTGGGAAAATGAAAATATATTCAAATCAGATAGTCATGGCATATACTCTACAACCTCTTGTGATGCACACATTATGTATGTTTCTATGATGCTTTCTATAATGTTAAGAGATAAAATCCCTACACATTTCACTATAGAGTGGGTTCCTATAATTCATGAAGTAGCAGAGGGTTTCACTTTTGATTGGGGAAATATGTTGTTAGATAATCTGGTCAAACAAATACATGGTTATACAACCACGAAATCTAAAGGAGAGCATTCTCCCTTTTATATATCTGCATATATTATGGATGCAATATGTTTTAGAACCCCATTTACTCTAATGAATTGGAGCTGAACCCCTACTGTCCTTGAGCCAATACATATTTATCATTCTAAATTATGGGAGGAAAATGAAAAGGATTGTTTTTATGAGATTTGTCACAACCTCGTTGTTCCAATCCATGAAGCAATTTATGGTCATCCTCCTCCTAGAATTTTTGAACAAATAATGGGGAATTTGGATGTTATTGTAGACTAGTACATTGAAGAAATTTTTTCTTATATCAAAGTTTTTGGATGTTTTGAATTTCCACATGCTCTTCCCAGATTTCTACCAGAAAAGCTTGTTTGCAGAGAGGTATCTTATAAGACAGTTACTGCATGTATCACCAAATAACTAAAGGATGCACAAAAAAGAGTTTGTCCAGCCTATCCTATACAGGTTGATGTGTTTTCATTATCAGATTTTGAAAATGCTAAGGTTGAAGCTTTATCCTTAGATTATATTACATTATATACCATTTAATTAAAGAAGCATGATCCACATAGAGTGGTAGAAAATCATTTGGACCAATTTAACATGAATAAATACTTCCATGAAGATTCACCCCATGACGAAGTTTTCAAAGGAGCCACATCATATGATAAAGTTATATCTAGGTTTTAAAGTCTTCCTGAAGAGAAACAATAAGGCTTTCTTAGTTTCCATAGGCAAAAAAGGAGTGGTTTACCAAATATCTTGCAATTACAAAAAAGTCTTAATCCAACTTCACAGGTGACACCATCATCAAACCCCAAGCAACATGAATCTCCTTAGGTCAAAACTGAAGAAGTTGAGAATACACCAGGGATATTGTCTAAGAACACAACATTTACAGGGATAGCCATACCAAGTAAAACTGATGAATAATCATTAGCATTGTTTGAATATTTCATGAAACATGGTCACACTTTTACTCATTTATTTTCAAACATTGAAACTCCTATGAAATATGTCACAATTCAAGGGGAATCTGTTGCACTTGCAATTCCCATCCCATATTTAACTCTCGTAAAAACAAGTTCTGATTTTCCTGGTTCAGAGGTAATAACTGTAGATGATATGAAACCTATTGAACCATAAGAGATGCCTTCATCGGATTTATTCTTCAACATTAAAATGAAAGCTATCATATGGAGGGAAGTTCAAAAAAAGGAGTAGTTACTAAAAGGAAAAGAGTGACCTTGAATTTGCAAAGCAAGTAGTAGATTCACTCAGGGCATTTGCAACAACCAAATTATGGTCAGTAGATAAATTGAGAGAGAATATTGACAAGAAGAATATTTTTATTGAGAAGGTGCAAAATGATTTTAGACAAACAAAGGCCATTTTCAGGGAGAAAATCAATTCTGAACTAAGTCGGGTGAAACCGAGTTTTGAGTAGTAGATCAAACAGTTAGAGTAGAAATTGAAGGTAAGTTTTCAAGATCAACACTTGAGTAAGAACATGATTTCCCATAGGGATACATTCATAAGTCAATTGCAAGACCGAATAACTACAATTGAAATCACAGTAATTGACATCTTTTCTTTTAAAAAACAAGCTTTGAAAATCAATGAGGGATTGCAGATAGTTCAACAAAATTTTTATGAAAATTTGGATATTATCAATTTTTTTTATCATGTAATCAATAATTCATTGCAAATTATTGATGACAAAGAGAAATAATCTATAATTTCTAGATCCAAATTTCAGGAACTTATAGTGTGGAGGTAAAATCTCAATATACCAAGATTTGTTCATTTTTCATTAAGCAACTAAAAGGAGAAATGGCCTTAAAATTATGGGAAAACAATATTCAAGAAAGTAAAATATTAGCTAAAGAGAAAAATAATGCTTGTCTTAATTCTCTTTTAGCTTTGGATGTAGAGATGGAAGAAATTGATATCGGTGATATTCATGCTTATATTGGGCAAGTTGAGATTGA
>SNQJ01S0054547.1:11285-25618 GCA_010110895.2 Picea sitchensis | reverse complement strand
TCAAGAAAGTAAAATATTAGCTAAAGAGAAAAATAATGCTTGTCTTAATTCTCTTTTAGCTTTGGATGTAGAGATGGAAGAAATTGATATCGGTGATATTCATGCTTATATTGGGCAAGTTGAGATTGAAAAGAGAAAAGAAACTTTGAACAAGAACATGGAGAGAATGCAACATTCTATATAACAAGTCAATCATGTTAACTTGCAAGTATTAAATGATATTCTGGTAAAACAAAGTTTACAATATTAGATCACCAAGGAGGTAGACAATAGGCTATTGTAGAAATTCAAAGGAATTTACCATTGGTGCATAAACATGTTTTTACCTTTGAATTAAATGTCAATATAGAACCCCCTAGGTTCTTCAATGCATTATTATATTTGCATGCACAATACAAGGATAAAAAAAATACAGATGCATCTATGAGAAAATAAAGGAAATATGAACTACCAACAAGYGAAGGATTTTCCAGAAAAAGGAAAAATGTTCAAAATCTTTATAATATCTACTTATGTTAGATTTTATTTGATTTTGAGAGCTAGAAATGTGGAAAGTCTGACCAATTTCGATTAAGACGATTTTGTATAAATAAACAGATTAGAGATGCAATCAAGGCTTCTTCTGTTCGAATGCAAAAAGAGAGACTTCTTAATACAAACTATACAGGAAAGACAAAGATTCTACATTTCATTTATTTGAGTTATGTGCTTTCTTTGTGTTGCTACTTCATCGTAATCCATTTTATTCACTCTATGGTGCTTAAGGATTGAAGGATTACAATTTAGTAATACATCTATTGTGGTCCATATAATTGGATTTATGTTCAGCTACAACTTTTCCTATGTTATTATTGTAAGTAAAATAAGACCTGTATATGTGTGGATATCCTCATCTCAATTCATCTTGAAGACATACTTTTCATGTTTCTTCTTTTGCTAATAAGGTAAGGTTTATTAGTATTGGATACCTTACTTTGTTTGTCAATTTTGTTTACTACAATTTTACTTTTTCATATATTTAATATTGATAAAACTAAAAGGAAGAGATATTTCCTCTGTGTTTTCTAAATCATTAAGTTATTTGAAGTTCCATATCAAACTGAAGGTAGAAAATCACTATAAAAACAAATCTTATAATTTTTGGATGACTAACATTATTCTATGAGCCTAGAATAAATCTCAGGAACAACAAGTATAATAGTGTAAATCTTGTGCGTCTAACAGTGGTATCAGATCCCTATTGTTCTTAGGGCATATGGTAGTTGTCATACAATTACTTAGGCATTCCCTTTTCTCTCATGTGCATAAAACGACTCTATGCATTCATGTACTCTTTGAATATTCCCTGCACCCATCTGCACTCTAGTATGACCATTCTTCTGGTCACTCCTCAATCTATCCTCAGCCTACATATATGTCTCACCAAAAAAATAAATATTCCACTAGTATTCCATCATGCGTGAAATATCTCTCCTACGTCAGGATTTTCTGAGCAGACACTTTGTTGTCATATATGCAGAAAAAGTCCCTCTAGATTCTTCCTTCTCTGGTTGATTCCATTTCTTCCTACCAATTTATCCTTGACACACATTCTCCATACCTCACTAAATCCTATGCGAAACCTACACCCCTTTGAGTGTTCCATTTCTACGCACCTCTCTTGCATCCATGGTTAACATGCCCTCAAGTTCACTCCTCCATCATACAACTGTAATAATTGGTTAACAAATCTGAATTATTCCATCCATTGATGACCCACATGAAACCCTACACCAATCACTCTCACACAAAACCATACACCAGTCACTCTCACTCAAATAGGGTATAGCTTTTAATGAAAGAAACTATGTGAGACATTCTCCAACTTACAAACTTGTGAGGTGTGGATCATTGTAGCTATGTGAAGCTTTATCTCAGCTTACAAACCTGAGAGAAAGTCCCTAAGAAGGGTTCATGGTTCCTTCCTAAGACAGAGCTAGGAACGCATAGATGAACTCCTCCATGAAGAGAGTGAGAATAACTACAGATGATTATCCTGCAGGAAAAGTGATCTGATGAGTTGGACGTGCGTGTGGATGAGCACAAGGTGAACGTGTGAAATCCCAAAAGTGTTGGGCACATCGACATGTGAAAAGAAATGAAAGTGATGTGATGGAATCCTCTGAGCATTAGAGTTGATGAGAAAACTGCAGATGATTCTCCTGTGTGAGGTAGTGGGAATAGAGGTCTGTAGAGTGGACCTGCCTGTGGATGAGCACAGGTGAACGTATGTAGATCTGGTTCTTCTCTGTAATGCAGTGAGCCAGAGCTATGACATCCCTATGGATGTTCCCCTAGTGGGTGTATTGGATCCTTTTCTATATGTTGTTCAAGAGTCATACTTCCTTGTAACCCTAATTGTTATGTAAAGGGTACATGTCGGCCCCACCTTAATGTGACTAATAATAAATGTAAAAGATAATTAATATTGCTAATATTAATAATAATAATAATAACAATAATATATCATAAAGTGACTTAGAGAGGTTGAGCCTGTTGAGCCAATATATGCCTTTTTTGATTGGCCAAAGTCTAATATAAGTAAGGCATGATTCCCCATTGTGGAATCATATCTTTCAAGTGATTTTGTAAATTTCAGCAAGTACACTTCTTTGGAAAAAGGTGCACACCTCTCTTGGGCGCTAGAGTTCTAGGGTTTGAGAACCCTCCTGTGTGCTAGGTATTTCTTGGTGGTAAAGGTATTTCTCTTGAATATTATAGCAAAGGATTTGGTTGGGTTTTCTTCCCTTTTTGAGAAGGGTTTCCCATGATACATTTTGTGTTCTTATGCATGGTGTTTCTTCTTGTGATCTTGGTTGTTGCAACATTTATGGTTATGGTTAAATTTAAAATGGAATGAACTTCATGCTTAACCTAATGATTATGAAAAATCAACAATAGATTGCCATCATTTGGATAATTTTCTCACGCCAAGATTGTGCAGACTGGGGACCCTCAATCAGAACCATCGAGCTAAACTCTACGCGACCATAACCAGATTGCAACCGTTCCATTCCAAGACTCCAGTATTCTAGGATTGTTACTTCTTGGTCTGTGATCTCAGAACCATTGGTGATATAGAAGGTAAGTGAAGGAGACAACGCGACATCAAATCCTTCGATCTCCGTGGTATCGGAAATTTATCTATTTCTACGTGCGACAGTTCATTGGGTTATATTCTTCAAATATGAGGTTATGCAAGTTTTAAAGAGAACAAATATCTTTTAATTGTTTGGGTATCTTGTTACACCGAAAGGCGTACACCTATTGACAATGGGAACATTTAATAGGTTTTTAGTGCTTAATCAGTTTTGTATGGACACGATTAAATATTGATGGAATATTCTTAGTCGTCCCAATAAATCAATGGTTGTGATTTCAACCACTAACTTCCTCACTATTATAAAGGCATCCATTTACATGTTTATTTTTTTACTTTTACCTGATCATATTTAAAATTTACTATGGTGGCTAGCTGATTGCCACATCTGAGTGAGTAACAAAGATTAAGGTTTTGTTACAGAGTGGAGAGATGTGAATGTGGAACACAACCATTTAATATTTACCAATTTACAAGTATGAGTAATTCTAAAGATACAAAGAGGACTAGATTGGCAGGTTTGGTAATTTCGTGCCATGTGCAGTCGTGCATTTCATTTTATGGCCACATTTCATTTTATGGAAACCTTTCGAAATTCACCAACCACGATTTTGCGGTTGCGCTAGTATATATCTATATGGATTCGTTTTCTCTCACTTCTCGTCACACAATATCATGGAACACACACACAAGGAAGCACTAGCAATAATAATAAAACCCAACTATGCACTCCTCCTCAATGCTCATATGCAAAAATGATGATTCTTATTAATTAGTTTCTATAAATGAAGAAAATAGTCATCTGACTCCCGATGGAAATTTTGTATACAATCATTTTGTATATTAAAGCATTGTTTGCATGTTGGAATGAGTGACCTCTTGGCTCACATGCCCAACCATCTTTTTTTTCTTTTTTTCTATTGCAATATGAGCCTTGCTTCATGCATAGTGGGTTCATGGGAGTAGTTACTAGATATAGATATTTTCACTTAATATGTTTTCCCTAGAGACACTTTTCTTGATTGGGAGTGAGCCATATTTAAGTTGGTTGAAGGGAATATTTTCTTTTAAGGTGAAGCCCACGATTTTAGCTAAGTTGTTCCTCAATATTATCATGATATTAAATCAATTTTCTGTTGTGGGTCCCGTGGAATTTTAGATACCATGTTCCTATCTGATATGTTCTATGTATAAATGAGAAAATGTGAGCATTGGAGAATCAAAATGGAGTACCTCTCATAATTTCAGATATAGGTGTCTGTCCTATGAGAAGTTTCCAGAGCAATGGTTCTACCTATGCTAAAAGAAAACACTAGAGAATAGTGCCAAATACATCTATAAAATGAGGTACTTTTATTTCTTGAATATCTTTGTTGATTCTGCATTGTACATAATAAATAGTAAGGATATGGTTAGTGGTATCCATCCATTTGTATAGGAAGGCATGGTACATCCATCCTGATTGGTTAAAGCACAAGAGTGGTTGTCAAAACCTAGAAGGTATTTGTGCACTCCTCTCCTATTGAAGTTGAATTGAATCAATTGAATGAAGTTGATTTGTTTTATCAAGATCTCTATTGGGGCGATTTATTCCTTGTCCTTTTAAATAGTTCATTATGGTCTAATATTTTATCTTTCCAAGTTGCAATGTAAACAGGTGCATTTTCAGTAGAAGCCGACACCCCCCATTTGCTACTTACATTTTTGAGTCTGCTTGTAAAAGGGTGGATTTGCAATAAATCCTTGAGGCTTATTTTTGTCTTTAAAATGGCTTGAGTTGAGGAAATGTTAGAGATACTGAACACTCTAATACTCTCCTCTATAGAGACTACAATCACCATTAACAAAGAAAATTTGTAGTCTCTTGTGACCATCTTGAAAGTTTTGCAAGCTAACACAACACTGTTGCAAACCCATACTAGTATTCTTCATGATGCACTTGAGGAAATAATATTTGGAAAAATTCTAAACCAGTCCTTGTTCAGAAACCTATTTTCAAAGATGAATAATATGTTGATGTTGATTCATACCAATAGCCAGCATAAGATAAACTCAGTGAGCCATCTTCAGATATGAATGTAGATGAAGTTCAACTTCCTCTTTCCAAGCGGATCATCAGACCTTGGGAATAAATCAAGAAGAACAAGAATAGAACCAATATTGGTAATGAAAAGGATGGCAGCTTTAATAATATGGATCACACCAAACCAATCTAGTTCCAGAGTGTTGGATTGCTTCAAGTTATTTCATTCTCACCTACTCTAGTTCAAGAGCATATTTCAATATGCCAACATTGTCAGTGAGTTTTCCACATTGAATATTAGTGCTTTGATATTGATCAGGGGATCAAATTTTGCTCAAAAATTCAAAGTGCTCGAAATCGCTTCAAACCGAACGAGAGCATAGGCCTCGTTGTTGCGAACCCAACGCAACTCATTTCGTCTCAAACGGACGTTGGGAGCAAGAGATATAGCGATCTGTTCATTAAGTCAAATAGGCCAAAATTTTGATGCTGACTGTACAGTCCGTACAGTCCGTACAAGCTGACGTGGCAGGACCGTACAGACCATATGATGACATGGCAGGACCATACAGACTGTACGATGATGTGGCAGGAATGACATGGCATATTTTGATTGGCAGGCATGGTCGAATGATATCGTGACATGTGGCACTGTTCGGGCAAGTGTTTGGGTGCCACGTGGCCCAATCATGGGTTGCCACGTGGCACCCCAGGATTGGTTGATTGTTATATGTAGCAAATGTAATGGAGTCAGGTGGGGAGTTCGACCCTTGGACCTCTCCTCCTATAAGCCGCCATAGACCATCCAACCAACGAAACACGGGTTGTTACTTAACATGTATATGCGTTGGTTTATATTTGAAATCGAAAGTTATGCTTAGTGCAGTAGGGGATTAGCCCAGGCAGTGATCATTGTAGCATATGTCCATACCATGTATGCTATACACCAAACGGTTGGCTCGGGGTTTAAACCATAGCCTGTGACCTTTGTATATTCCATGTGACCTTTGTTATATGCGTGCGGGATTTGTTTAAAGTGGTTTTCACGGTTTGAAAACCGACCCACCATGTGTCATTACTTTGTTTGGTATTAAAACGAAGCCCTTTTTATTATAGCACGAGGTCCTATGACCCATATGCCCGGGTGCCACAAATGGTTAGGGGCTGGCGTGCCCTTAACCATCCTATGGTTTTCAGATTGAAAGCCTTGGTTACTCCAGTCTTTGAGTTTTAACGCTATTTATTGCGTGTGTGCTAGGTTCACACAACAAAGGGTGCAATTTGTAGATCTTTTGAGAGACTAACAAGCTTGAAGGGGGAGACCCGGGGAGGCCTAACTTCTTAAGTTTTTGGCCAAATGAGGTGCAGAGCCAGGCGAGGGGGTTTTAAGACGCTCTAAAAGCCATTGGAGCAGTTTTTTTGTCAGTTTGAGCATTGTAAAGACATGTTTTTGAGCACTTTTGAGCAATTAATAATAATGATCCATTGGAAATTTGGACGAGGAGATGTATCCCAAGAGAGAGGGGTGAACTCCTTTATCAATTGTGTTTATGTGTGCTTATGTTCATTGATTATCTTTAGCTGTCTATGTTTATTTTGAATAAGTAATCCCTTAATCTATGTGTTTAAAACTGATCCTTTTATAAACACATAACATTCACATTACAAATAATTTCAAGGTATTTCAAGTCTTCTTTAATTTTAGATCAAGTTGGTGTCAGTGCTTTGGTTTTTGAGACTTGATTGTTTGCAAGAAGTTTTTGTTTGTCTCCACAAGGTTGAAACTCACAAGATGAGAAGGTCAACTTGTGGAACCAGTTCTTATCAGGTAGGGAGGAAGCATATTCATTCACATGAAGTTTGAGGAGACATTCACAAGAATGGCTCATGCGAAGAATCATGAGCGAGTTCCTACGAAGATAAGCGAAGATCTGGAAAGTGTCATGGAGATGGGAAGATGATGAAGATCTTGATGGAAAGGAACATATTGTCCCAAGGTGAAAGCTCCAACCCTCAATGCATGGGATCTGGTGGTGACAAGAAACTCTGAGGATGGAAATGGAGGGAATGGTGCTTCTCCACCATCCTCCTCCTCCATCATCATCATCTTCTTCTTCTTTTTCTACCGGTTCGAGACCTCTTCCAAATTCTCCAAAGGGCATGGTAAAACTCCTCATAAATTCCTTCATTAAAAGCTTGATATAAAAGTTTGAATTGCCAATATACAATGGGAAGTTAATGCTGAAAAGCTAGATAATTGAGTGCGATCATATTGAAGTATATTGTAGAATACTGAAAATTCAAAATGATGAAACCAAAATTTAGCATACGTTAAGATTGGATAGTGCAACACTTATTTGGTGGGAATCAAGACTCGGAGGAAATGAAAAAGCATGGGTAAAATTTTTCTTTCTTGGAATGTTTTCATTATGTCGCAATTAAAAACAATTTTATCCATTGGCATATAAATGAAGGCAACTATGGAATGGCGGAATTTTAGACAAGCTAAAAGGAATGAGGTAATGCAAAACTTTACTCGGGAATTTAGGAAGGCTTTGGTTTTGGGAGTTGTTTGTCTTCTCGGGAAACTTTGCTCAAATATATTGGGGCGTTAGATAGTTATTTGAGACATACTATACTCATGTTTAATCCTTGAATCTAGATGAATTTTGTGTATAGGCTACTCATTTGGAACAGGGGAAGGAGCGATACTCATGAGGGTAACAAGGAGACATTCAACCATGGAGACAAAGGAAAGAAAAGGTTCAAAGGCAATGGCGGAAGAATCTTGCTGTTGTGAAGAAAGAGGGATAAAAGTTCACATGTAAGCATTGTTCAAAGATGGCCATGATGAGACCATTGTTGGAAGCTTCATCCTTTTGAAGAAAGAAGACCGAAAAAGTTTAGCAACAACAACAAAGAGTCAAAGGCTGATGAAACATTCCAACAAGATTTAGGTTGGATTGGTGATGAAGCAAAGATGCAGCAGCCATGGGTTGCAGTGGTTATTCAATTGTCTTCAAGTGGCTAGTATCAATGTAACTCAACAGAGAAAATGAGAATTGAACTTATTCATATAAGGGTTGTTTCAAAGAGATACAAAGATAGACACATTATTTGATTACGGGTCTATTGAGCTACCTTTATTTCTGAAGAGACTGTTAAGATACTTAAGTTGGAAACAAGTCCACATCCTAAACCATACCACATTGTGGTTGGATGTGTGATAATGCTAAGTTACAAGTAACGGGAAGTGTAAACTTAGGTTTGCTATCATACAAATTTCGTTGATGAAATTAGAGAGCTTGATATTCCATTGGATATTTGTGGTATTTGGGAAGTAGTATTTGTATGATAGAGCTATTTTCTATCGTGAGGAGGATAAGTATCATTTGTTTAAAAGATGGGGTTGGAAATTACATTGTTAGAGCCCACACTAATAAGATGAATTTATCAATCATAAATGCGGGACAAATGAAGAGAGTTAGTTAATGCTGGTAAAAATTTTGTTCTCTTAATGATCAAACCTAAAAATGATGTTGAAAACGAAGAATTTCAAGGTTGTGATACAAAGTTAAAAATCCGATCTATTTGAAGTTGTTAGTAGGTATGATGACATGTTTAAAGAACCTAAAGAGGTTACCTTCGAAAAGAGGAACCCAACATGAAATTGATTACAACAAGATTGTCCACTTCCAAACATTGGTATGTATAGAATGTCGGTTATGGAAAATGTTGAGATTAAAAAACTCCTGAATTTGTTTTTTAGGAGTTGTTAGACAAAGGGTTATTGTACCAAGTTCATACCATGTGTGGATCTCCAATTGTGTTGGATTCCAAAGAAAGATGGTCGTGGCATATGTGTGTTGATTTGAGGGCTTTTGAACAAATTACAGTTAAAAATCGTTATCCTCTTAGAAATTGATGATTTGCCCGATCAATTAAAAGATGCCAAATATTTCACTAAAGTTAGATTTAAAAATTGGTTATCATCGAGATCAAATTCTTTGAGGAGACACATGGAAGACAACTTTAAGACTAAGCAGGGTTTGTTTGAGTGGATGGTAATGCCTTTGGACTTTGCAATGCACACACTGCTACTTTCATGAGAGTTATGAATGATGTCTTAAAGGCCTTTTGGATATTTGTGTTGTGTCTACTTAGATGATATTTTTGATCTTTAGCAAATCTCGTGAAAGAGCATATTACACATGTGAAACAAGTTTTAGATGTTTTTGAGGGAAAGAGCAGTTATTTTGAAGTTGTCAAATGTGAATTTGGAAAAACTTCACTTATTCTGGAGCCATATTGTTGGTGGAGGTGGATTAAAATTGATCCATCTAAGGTTAAAGTCATTTTGGAACGGTCCAGACCCAACAATGTGACAAAAGTAAGAAGTATTTTGGGAGCATCCCAATACTGGAAGTTTGCCAACTTTTTTGTCCATTTGACTCCATTACGTGATGAGCAATGACAAAGTGTCAAACAAGTTTTTCAGACGAAGCAACAGCGGGCTTTTGATACTTTGAAAGAAAATATTAGTTATGCGCTAGTTCTTGCACTTCTGGAATTTAAGACAGCCTTTTGAAATCTAGACGGATGCAAGTAATTATGAAATGGGAAGGCGGTTTTGCTTTCACGGTATATGGTAAAGTAATTTGTTTTTATTACAGGAGCCGTTTAGTGAATTAAGTGATTAATTATCCCACCACTTATGATAAAGAATTGTATGCATTGGTTCAAAGTTTTAAGAAATGGAAGAATTATTTGTTAGGAAAAGAAACCATTATTCACAGCGATCATCAACCTTTGCAATACTTACAATCTGAGACAAGAAGTTCCTAGCTTGTTGTAGCTAGGAACTTCAGATGGATGGTTTTTTCTTCAATAGTTTCATTTGTTTATCATGTATAAGAAGGGCATTTTAACAAAGTCATTGATATGATTTCAAGACCCTGTATTTAGTGCTTCAGTTATTCTTAAGAGGAGTCCTATAATGCATGAAAGTTATGTGGAGCAATAATGGCACGAATCTTGATTTCAAAGAAGTGTATGAAACTTTTGTACCCTCTAACCATGTTGAAGAATTGGATTATCATGTGCATAATAATCTCTTGTATCATCTTGGCAAGTTTTGTATTCCACAGGGATAAAGAATCAACATCATAAGGGAAGCGCATTTTTATCTTATTGCTGGTCATTTTAGTGTAGGCAAGACAGTCTTCAATTTGCAAAGATACTGCTCTTGGCCTAAGATGAATGAAAGTGTTTAGCGATATGTTCGAGGATGTTAGTTGTGTGCCCTACATAGGTAAACCTAGTAATTGAAAGTTAGGTTTGTACACTCCACTTCAGTTCCTTCGACCCAGGGAAAGTATTTCCATTTATTTTTGTTGGTGGACACCTAATAATGAGGGCAGGTCATGATTATATTTATGTTGTGGTTGATTGATTTAGCAAGATGTGTACGTGCCTTGTACACAAGAAGGTAACAATAGAACAAGCGACCGCAGTTGTTCTTTCAAAATATTTGAGTGCATTTTGGATTGACTAAATCCATTATTTTTTATCGATATTCACCGATTTGTTGGAGTTTTGGTGAGTTTATGGGCACTCATGGAAACTAAACTTAAAGAGCACAACTTTTCATCCTACTTGAACGAGATGAATTCGGACAGAGGTGAGTAAATCATCTGATGGTTCATCTTCTTTGTGTGCTTGTGCGGCAAGCACCCTAAACTTTAGGATGAACATTTTACACTACATTCAACATATGCAATCATTCAAGCACTCTTAAATATGGCGATAAGCCATTTGAATCATGTTTGGCTGTTTCAAGTCTCCTTTAGATTTTATCTTTAAGGAAATATATTATTTGTTGATAGTCCAATATATGACATTGATAGGGCTGAGAAGTTCATTGAACAAATTTAGTTGATACATCGAGGTGAATTGCAAAACTGATTGGAGAAGAGTCGGGCCAAGTACAAAATGAGATGACAAAACATAAAGTGTTGATCCACAGTTTCCAATTTGGATATGAATTTTGGATTTACATTAGTAAGGGAGGCTTAAAGGAGAAGGTAAAAGTTGAAACCAATTCGATATGGTCCTTTCAAGATTATGGACAAGATTGGTAACAATGATTTTCGTTTAGATTTTCCTCATATATGCGGATGTATGCGGTTGTTAATGTTGAAAATTTGAAGTTATGAGCCTCCGTTTGTTGATGATCAAGGAGAGCATGTTCAGATTCCTTCCAGCATGATTTTTCTCGAATTATCTAACAAAACTACGAGACACCATCCTTGTGGAGATACAAACCGAAGCTTGAGAATGTGGAGTATCTTTGAGTTGGTCTTAAAGGGATGAGTCCAAGAAAGTCCAAGTGGATTGAGGTTGGAAGGGTGAGGAACTTTACCCTCATCTTAAGCATAGGGCTGAAAATAGTCTTTGGAGGAACTTTACCCTCATCTTCGCATAGACTGAAAATAGTCTTTTGGAGGTCCAAAAGCTTCCCAATGGGGAGGTGTGATCAGGGGATCAAATTTTGCTCAAAAATTCAAAGTGCACGGAATCGCTTCAAACCGGACGAGAGCATAGGTCTCATTGTTGCGAACCCAACGCAACTCGTTTCATCTCAAACAGACGTCGAGAGAAAGAGATATAACGATCTGTTCATTAAGTCAAACATGCAAAAATTTTGATGCTGACTGTACAGTCCGTACAGGCTGACGTGGTAGGACCGTACAGACCGTACGATGATGTGGCAGGAATGACATGGTAGAGTTTGATTGGTAGGCATGGTTGAATGATATCGTGACACGTGGCACTGTTCGGGCAAGTGTTTGGGTGCCACGTGGCCCAATCATGGGCTGCCACGTGGCACCCAAGGATTGGTTTATTGTTATATGTAAAATGTAATGGAGTCCGTGGGGTTCGACCCCTGGACCTCTCCTCCACCTTACGCCTTCGCAAAGACCGTATGACCAACGGACCACGGGTTGTTACTTAACATGTATATGCATTGGTTTATATTTGAAATCGAAAGTTGTAACCATTGGCGGGGGGTCGGGCCAGGGCTTAGCCCCGACCCGTGGTCATTTGTTATCGCATATGTCCATACCATGTATGCTATACACCAAACGGTTGGCGCGGGGTTTAAACCATATCCCGTGACCATTGTATATACCATATGACCTTTGTATATGCGCGCAGGGTTTGTGTAAAGTGGTTTGCACGGTTTGAAAACCGACCCGCCATGTGTCATTACTTTGTTTGGTATTAAAACAGAGCCCTTTTTATTATAGCGTGAGGTCCTATGACCCATATGCCCAGGTGCCTAGGCGGTTAGGGGCTGGCGCGCCCTTAACCGTCCTACGGTTTTCACTGTTGGCGCGGTTGCGCTCGGTGCTAGGTTTTCACGCTATTTATTGCGTGTGTTCCAGGTTCACACAACAAGGGTGCAATTTGTAGATGCATAGACAACAAGCTTGAAGGGGGAGACTTCCAGGAGGCCTACCTTCTTCGTGTTTCGACCGATTGAGGTGCCGAAAGAGCCCAAGCAGGGGTTTTTGGACGCTCTGAAGCCATTGGAGCAGTCGGTTTGTCAATTTGAGCATTGTAAGACACGTTTTTGAGCACTTTTGAGCAATTAATAATAATGATCCATTGGAAGATGGACCAGGAGATGTATCCCAAGAGAGGGGTGAACTCATTTATCAATTGTTGTGTCTATGTGCTTATGTTCATTGATTATGCTGATGTCTATGTGTATTTTGCATAAGTAATCCCTTAATCTATGTGTTGCAAACTGATCCTTTGGCTTTAAACACATAACATTTACATTGCAAATAATTTCAAGTATTTCAAGTCTTCTTCAATTTTAGATCAGATATTCATCCTTATGAGAATTGTGGACAACAAAATTATCCTTCAGATAAGTGTTTCAAATGAAAGACAAATACACGAGTAAAGAACCATTATGGGTGTATGGTTTCTTGGCGATGGCCTTCAATAGTCAAGAATATATGTCAATCATATCGACGATCTCCCTCTCTCAAGTATTGACAAAAATTTCAGTGGAAATGTTTTTGTCTGCTCACCTTCTCTTTGACAGGGGGGAACAACATCAACGATTGAAATTCAAGCTTCAAGTTTTGAATCCATATCATTCAAGTAGTGACAAGAGAGCATGATTGGTTTGTGGTTTCCCTTAAACCACCACTTAGTAGAAGACCTTCAACTTCTACTAGACAATGGTTTGTGGTTTCCCTTAAACCTCCACTTGGTATAAGACTTTCAACTTCTTCTACATCATAGTTTATGGTCATATTTTAACCGGCATCAAGATCACTTCCCATTATCATAATACATCAACTTCAACTTCTAGCTAACTTAGGAAATGTTTCAGGAACCATTGAGCTTGGAGCGTGGTTCCAGAGTTTTTGATCATCCTTAACATTGGTTCATGGTCTTCCTTAAACCACCATCATCATTTGTTTGTGGTCATCCAAAAACCACCATATTCAGAGAGCGCATTGAAACGATCAACAATTGCAAACTTCCATATCTCAGCTTCCCACTTTCAAATATCAACTCTCACCTTGGACTCATATACACCCCTTCAAATTAAGGGGGGTTGGTATGTTGGAAACATAATCCTTTTGGGTTTCTAACTTCATCGAATGTGAAGAGTCAAGATTGTAATGGACGTCGAGAGTCCAAGAGAAGAATTGGAATATGAATCCAATGGTCAACATAATGTATATATACATGTATCATATCTCTAATAAAATTTTCTTCATGCATTATCTAATATCGTGATTTTAATAGTTGTAAATCTCACGAGTCTAAAAAAAGGATAGAATGGTGCATAATCCTAATAGATTTGTCAAATTATTATAGTCTAACAAATCCTATTGCTTGGACATTTTGCAAAGTTAAGGAAAAATATATCAAAAAAAGTTCAATAAGAAGACTAGAGGCATGAAAGAATCATAGAGGACTTACAACCATGAGGTTGAAGTCAGGGGGTTGTGTGTGAGCATGGGTAATACAGGGACAAAATCCAATTGGCATGGAGAAGCAAAGGAACAAATTATGAATTTGGTGGAGACTATAAATATTCTGAAAAGAGATGTCCAAAGTTACAAAGTTGATAATGAGAGG
>SNQJ01S0054546.1:125658-138524 GCA_010110895.2 Picea sitchensis | reverse complement strand
TAAATGAAGGGAAGTCGGTGAAGGAGGGATAAGGGGGGGAAAAGGAGTTGGAGGAGGATTATTCTATGGGGGGAGTTGGGAATAAATTTTGGAGTGGGGAATTGGCAGAGTGAAATTTGGAGTGGAATTGACACAGTGCACCAGGGGTTTGCTGGGGGTTTTGGGCACGGAGGGCTAAGATATCCGTTGATATCCTAGGTCTAGGAGCTAACTAGTCGGCAGGGAGGATGGTTTTGGGTAGTGTTCTAAAGAAGCGGGAAGGAAGCAAGCAACGAGCAAATAATAGCATCAGGTTCAGGTAAGAATTATGCATTGTTTTGAATTAATTTGTTATTAAATTGTATTATATGGACGAAATTGCATACAAATGAGTTAAATTAGTAAAATTTCTTGAATCTTACTACTAAGTAGGTTGTTTAAATTATTCGGTCATTACATGTAGCGATATTTATTTTTTCTTTTCCCTTCTCATGCTTAATTGACAAGTTCTATATTTCCTCACACACACGTAAACATATAATAAAAGAGTAGGCTAATAGTATCTATCTCTCAATACTTTATGAGATGTGGTTTCTCCAACAAAGTGACCTCCAACTAGACCATCATGGAGATCCTTGTTGATCCATTTTTGTGTCATAACTTTTCATTTTGTGCTAAGTATCACTAGACATATAAATCCTCTTTCCATTCCAATCCATAGTCCTTCATAGTCCATATAAGTATCATAGTCAGGTATATTACTTATTGGAAGAAATCATATGTTTTCAACACTTGGTCATTTTTATGATTTCCACCATGCAGAGATTCCATCCCATGTGCAGATTCCTTCCCATGCAAAGATTCCTTCCTTGAGGTGTTTTCCTCGCATTCCACATACTCTGTGTTGTGCATACTCACCCTTCTACATGAGTCAACACTTACATTATTTTCAACCTTTTCGTATATGGAGAAGTTAATACATAACTTTTCCTTCACACTTCCACAATCCCCAATTTTCTCTCTACACTTCCACAATCCTCATTTTCCTCCAACACTTTACGATTTTTCTAAACATCCTACACTCCTACATTCTGCAATACTCCATACTTAGTCATTTTTCAAATTCCTCTACCTCCACATCACCTTTTCCCCACATTAATCATACCTTGTTTCCTATCTATTGTAGATTCATATAGCCAATTTAAAGTCACATATCATGTGGAGAACTTTACATTAACCTATTCCTCTGCATAACTCATATCTCCAAAAGACTTATCTCTCCATTGTTTTCATACACCAAGAGCCATTTACTTAGTGTATTCTCACACTGTAAAATAATTCATCATTTTCGAGGTAATTATGGTTCATTTATAAGGTTTTGTATCTCAAGGAAAAATATAATTATCAACACTAAAGGAGGATTAATTATCTCAATTTTCTATGGAGCACTTTTGTATCAAGGATAATTTCTATTTATGATTCATGTGTGTTGCTAAAGAAATTGTGCATACTGAAAGTATATATCATTAATGATTAATTATGAATTAGTCCTTTAAACAATTTAAGATCCGTAACTCATATTGATAAATTTCACGCATATCAAAGAATATCTAAATAAGTGGGAAATATGGCATCTACAAGAAGAAATGAACCATTGTGTGGAGACACCATAAACTCTCTCACTCTTCAGAACAAAGATTTCCATTGGTATATTGCATATCATTGTTACTCAAGCCTCTCTCTAGAGAAAATGTTTTAGAGAAAGATTTGGAAAATTGGTCTACTAAAGGTTGGTTGCATGCCTAAAGCCTTCGAATTCAGAGAAAATGTTTCCTTATGCATGAGTAAATTAGACTCACAGCATACGTTAATTTCAATTCCTACGAAAGGAAACAACCTTGTTCTCCTGACTCCAAATATATTAAGAAGAATTATTTGAATTCCTACCCAAAACAAATTCCTATGGATTTTGGAAGTTGATTCCTTTCTAGAATCAAAGGGTGGTGGTGGAGACTTGTTAAAGGATTTCTTGGTCAGATATGATACAATGTCGGTTGATACTACTCAATTTGATATTAACTTACTATCAGAGTCATATCATGATTTCTCTTGGCTTTTCCTATGGCTAATGGGACAAGAATCCACATCCCATACCCCAGGGTATGTTCTATATGCGCTATATTTCTCTTTTTGAAAGGAAGTGATATCTGACTCGGCTGAGATTATCTCAAATGAGATACCTTATCAAATCTCCAACTATATGAAGACATATTGGTTTGATCCTCTTTTTTTGTTTAGATCCTATTTTTTCATGTGTCCTTTTGGAGCCTATAGTTTTCCTCATCATGCCAGCTGCTACTTCTGTAACTTTCTCCATCATCAACTTATCCAAGGTTGTTGGCCTAGTCCTCCTAGATTCTTGGTGTTTGCTGGCAAATTCCATGAGTTGAAAATTTGGATAGTGCACCCTAAAATGGAACAAGGAGAGAAGGTAGTGCCTATAGGTAGCACCCATGTGCTGCATATATGTGCCATCATTTATCCTCTATTGAAATATAAGGTAGCACCTGTAGGTAACACCCCTATGTTGTGTCTGTGTGTAAACCTACTCCCTACCAAATATTATGTAGCACATGTAGGTAGCGTCATTCTGTTGTACCTGTATACCAATTCTACTCTATGTGGAATATTACGCAACACTTTTACGCAACACCACTTACGCTGCATTTTCATATAAGTTTGGGTAGCAACGCCAAAACACAACGTCTTTGAATCTTCAACAAGTGCGGAGCAGATTATGTCCTTCCATGATGAAAAAACAATTTTACTTAGGTTCCTTGATTATTCCATAAGTAGTGCGTTTACCACTGAGTGAAGCTAGCACTTAGCAAAATCTCAAAATCCATATAGCTAAATGCCTAGAATCCTGTATAGATGGAAAATATAGTATTTTCATATTAGTTAACCCTCCCAAAAAGGAACAATCCCCAAAAATGGATCTTACCCCTTACCAACTATTTTTTCATCTTGACACTTAGCCTCACACTCTTTCTAGTAGAAAGAGTATCTTCAATTGACTCAATAGACTTCTTCTTCTTAGCACTAGCAGGATTATTCAATGTAGTTGTGCTCTCTTTAGCTGTTGGTTTGTCATCTTCAATGGCAGCCTCAACCAACACCTGTAAATTCCTTTGGGATACCTCATCTTGGAAATGCTTAAGTTTTTCCTTTAGCTTCCAGTTCTAATCCTGGAAGCCTTTGTTCTGCCTGTAGAGGTTTTGGAGCTGTCTATGTAGTGGTTGAGTCCTCCTTTCTGCAAATGTTTCCAAGTCAAGGGTATGACTATAGCCATCCATAAGCTCTTTCATCTTGACTCTTTCAGACATGGCTTCCTTTTTCAATTTGGCTTCCTTAAGTTGTCTGATATGTCTCTTGAAGTTCTGATCACCAGGGGGAGTAGAGACATGCATAGTCTCAACAAGATTCTTCTTGTCCTCTTCTCCCCTCTGTACATGAATTTTCTTATGTGTTTCATCAGCCTTCTCAAAACCATTTCCTTTATGCTTCTTCTCTTGCACAACAACTTCTCCTTTGTTCTTCATAGGATCTTCAAAATCTTTCACAAAGACTTCATCTTTCCTCTCCAAAGGTATTTTCGTACCTTTACCCTTCTTCCTCTGAATAGGGGTTTCTAATTTTGCCTCCACAATCTTTTCAATTCTTTTCCATTTCTCCTTATGCATAGGGGTTTTTGGTAAAGACTACTCTTTGAAAACCTCCTTAGGAATTGATGACCTAGTGAAAGGTCTTTTACCCTTGATTTCGATTGCTGGAGGAGAAGAGGGAAACAGAAGATTCTTTCCTCTCTTAGATGTCAACTTGGTAGAGGAAGGCACTTACTCTAACCCTGGTGGAGGTGGGGGTAAGAAATCTCTATGTGGAGAAGGACAAATCGCCTCCTCAGCTTCCATGACCTACTTGCTGATTTCTGAAATAGGGGCTCTGCCCTTTCTCTTCTTGTCGATACCTTCTTTAGTACTGGTGGATGCTGAAGGAACTATAATCTGTTATTGGGGAGTAGGTGTTGGGTCCATCTTGAAGTGAGAAGTAACCACAAAATTCTCCCATGAAATATCTTTCTTTCCCAACTCTTCCAATACTAACATTCTAATCAATCTAGAGTGGAAAAGGCTAGAATCCACATCCTTGTATTTGTCTTTCACCCTATCTGACATTTTACCTATACTTCTCAGCAGGTAATACAGAACATTCATCTCAATATTACCAGTAAAATGTAACAACATCCTTATGTGGTAATGATACAAGGTGTTAAATCTCCTTTCACAAGTAAAATATCTCTGTATGATCTTAAAAATTCTATCAAATTGATCGATCAGTTGATTCCTTGGCATACTCTTAGACAACTCATTGGCTCGATATTCAGGCTTGAAGAGATATTTAAGAAAGGGTGAACTCAAAACCATGGCCTTGAACCACTTTTCACCTGAAATGGGAATCCCTATTGCAGCTGAGATGGAGGTTTCAATTACCTCAAATTCCAAATCCACAACTCTAGTTTTCTTTCCATCAAAATTTAATGCAAGTTTTTTTGCTACCTCTAGATGGCCTCTCTGCATATTCTAGCAGAAAGAGAGGCATCCTTCTCTTTGAAATATCTCCCTTGCCATGGGCTCTGTGCCAAAAAGGCACATGTCCACAGGTTCTTTCCTAACTATATTTCCACCTTTGTGTGCTTTCTTCGATTGAAGGGTCTCCATGACTCAAAAATGAGAGCTCTTGGGAGGCTTAAGGGATGATAATGACCAAAAAGCTTCAATTCATGTTTCAAATGTACAAAGATGGCCCTTGAAATTGACAGTGCTTAGAAAGTCAAGCTTGACTATGGGAAATAGACCTTTAGACTTGTATAGGCTTTTTAGAGCGTAGACTGTGAAGGGGTGAGCCAGAATGGCTCTTTGTACAGGATGAAAGGGAGCAAAGAAAACATCGAGGGTTTGAGAAGCGCCTCTGGGTAGTGCAACACTTACATAAAGGATAAGTTATTGTAGGCCTGCAACTTCAATGGTTAAAGAAAAAGACAGTAATCAGACCATGGACACGTGCAAGGACATTTTCAGGTATGCAAATATGGCTTCCTTACTACCCTACAGGCTTAACAAACCAAAAACCCGAGCACAAATTTTCTGAGAAAATTAATATGCAAAGGAGGTTGCATAGGATACCTGTAAAGTCGACACCTGTTGAGGTATTCAGCGTGATCATAGGATGAAATTGAGGAAACTTCGGCCCTAGAATCTCTCACAGTGTTAGATTTAGTTGACATGCGGTCGCTTGATCGAAACTAGAAAACTTACGCAGTGCAACACTATTAAACTTTTCAAAGTTAACAAACTGTTACCAAGGATCATAAATGCAAGATCATTTGAAGGCACGTTAACCAAATTTTGGCACTGAAAACAAGGGACACGGTCTCAGTCATGGCAATCATGATTTAGAGTGGATGGATGATAGATGTGACAGGCACTATGAAACTTCTTGATGAGTAGGCAGCGCTTCCAAATTAAAAAATGATTGGATAGGTAAGCGAGTACAACGAGTCATGCTTACTAGTTCATGAGTGAAGAGGAATAGGTGTCACATCAGTTTAACAAAGGGAGGAATCTATTTAGGAACAAGTCAATATGGGGACCAAAAATGAGTCATGATCTAAAGAGGTTCTAGAACCATAAACCAAATTTAGGATCAAACAAGAACTATGACTCAAAATTTTAAGAGGATGAAACTCAAAAATTAAAATTCTAAGTCTTAAAAAGTTATTAATCAAACTAAAGACCCAAGGAAACTTAGTGTGACAACACTAGCAACAAGAGTACTCAAATTTGTGAGGACCTAATGAATGGTGTTGTTGAAATGGAAGTTGATGATAATAATGTACCTAAGTGGGTTTCATTATAGATGGTAGAGAACCAAAAGATAGTAGAATAATTGTCTCAAGATGAACCAATTTTGTTTGAATAATAATCATCGACCTTACATAATAGCAAGTACAATAAAGAAGAAAAGAAATTGCAAATTGAAAGAGTCCATGTTAAAAATAAAAGGTTTACCGAAAGACAAAATTTTATAAGTAGATGTCTCCCATATCATACCCTATGGAATTATTAAGTTGCACATTACTGCTGGATATTCTCTAGCTCATTTCATTTCTGAGAAAGATCTTGGAAATATTCAATTGAAAAGGAGAATAAGTGAATTGGAGGTCACCCTCAATACTAAGTCATTATTTTCTTAACCACTATCCATCATGGCTTGAGATTGAATTCCACAAGATATTTCAGGCACAGAATCAAATGTCGGGAAATATGCCAAGTTTTTAAGTGGTATAAGGATGTATATTTCATATAACATAAATAAATGACTCAATATTATCTCATAAGCATGGGAAGTTAGCAGTATCTTGAGGAGTTTGGGACAAATAATTGCTACTTTTATTGAATATTTTCAAAAGGAATTAGAGCATGATGAGTTTAAAAAAATGCCCAAGTACATTTGTGGCATGAGTGACAATCATGAGAGACTTCACTAGGAAACGACAATACTTTTCCTCATATAATAGAATAAATCAAGTAAAGGGAAGATTGTTAGAAATAATACAAATGTTGTGTGAATTAATTTCAAGTTGTGAAAAGGTTGATGGAAAGAGAAGTGATTCATTTTTGAAATCACTCGAAATAGTTAAGAAAATGGAGGGACAAAATTGGTTGGATAGTCTGATTTATTAACTAAGGAGCAATTGGAAATGGATTTAAACATACTCAAAACTTCATGGGTTAGTGAGTTTGATAATATCACTAAATTTTTGGAGGATGACATTAAACGATGGTTAGTTAATTTTATGAATGATAATAGATTCCATTTGTCATCAATTCAAGAATTACACTCTGAATTCCAATCAATGAAAGATGAGATATTATTTCTCCAGGTAAAGCAAAACATAACAATTCCACCATTAAAAGAGTATATTGAAGAGTGGCTCAAGAGTTTGTTAAAACAAATAATTGATCCGAAAAATAGTTGAAGCACAAGGAATCAAATTCCAGTTATAAATATGAAGGATGGGAAAAGAGGAGAAGGATATCCATCCATCATTCCACTTTTATTTTTTTGAGTACACTCTTTTTTGACCATTTCCCTTGTTTCTTCACAATCTGTCATCATCAAACTTTATTGTTTTATTGTTTACTCATAAATCTGATCCCTAATTTAATTTATCTTTCCCTTTCAGGTTTTCTACTATATTTTTTCCACGACAGTCCCATCCCAGTCCATTTGGACGAACGCATTCCTTTTGTCATTTATGTATCATGAGTATTATGTTGTGCTTTGGGAAAACATGTTATTCAAACTTGAACAATCTATGTGTAATATTGTTTTGAATACTCTTGCATAGATATATTCTGGGAATTCATAAGTTTTATGATTTCTACCTTTTATATGAGCATGATATATTGAGTATGTTTCTCTTCTGCATCTTATGGTATTAAATGAATGAAATCATTTAAATCCCTGTTTTTTTGGAGCACCAATATATTTTATTTCATATGATTCTTGCTTCGAATATTTTTACTCATTAGCAAAATGAATGGAATTGTTGGAATGGGTGTAGTTATCCTTTATATTTCAATTAAGGTTTTTATTTTTCTATTGTAACTTATTTTCTATCTTTTCAGTTATTTTGTCACCTTATCCACTCATAGGTGTAGATGATACAAATGTTTAAATTTATGGTTTGAATTGTTAGAATGTCGTAATGCATTCCTGGTGGAATTTTTTTAATTCATTCTTCAATAACTCATTATCTTGTAAAAATGATTTATCCCACATGCATCGTGAGATTTGTTTTCCTTTCACTCTCTCATATATAAAGGAGATGAAGTAGGTCATATTGATAATTGTATTGAGTTTATTTTCTCTAAGGCACTTGTGGAAGGATGATCTTGTAAGATTGGATTTTTTCTGAGGAATAGAAGAACAAGCCTTCAATGGGCGTTTCCCCACATTGGGGTTTTAGCACATAAATAGAATAAAGAAATTAAAGGTCGTATGGTTAGAAAGAATAAATATCTTATGTGAATTAATTTCAAGTTGTCAAAAGGCTGATAGAAAGAGAAGTGATTCATTTTTTAAATTCGAAATAGTTAAGAAAATGGAGGGCTAACAATTGGTTGGAGGGTCTGAGTTATTAACTAAGGATAAATTGGAAACACAGTTAAACATACTCAAAACTTCGTGGGATAGTGAGTTTGATAATATCACTAACTTTCTAGAGGATGAGATTAAACAATGGTTAGTTAATTTTGTGAATGATAATGAAGATCATATTTCATCAATTCAAGAATTACACTCTGACTTCCATGATATGCAAGATCATATATTCTCCCTTCACATGAAGCAAAAAATAATAATTCCAGTCTTGAAAGATTATATTGAAGCATGGATCAAGAGTTCATTAAAACAAATAAAAGATCCAAGAAACAATTGAAGCTCAAGGAATGGAATTCTAGTTATAAATATGAAGGTTGGGGAAAGAGGTAAATGAGATCCATCAATAATTCTAATTTCATTTTTGTGAGTACAATAATTTTCGAAGAAATTCCTTTATTTATTTTGAATCTATGATCATTTAGATTTCTTGGTTTATGGTTTACTAGTAAAGTTAATCCCTAATTTCTTTTCTCTTTCTCTTCTAGGTCTGCAACTATATTTGGTCCAGTGGAGCCCCATCCCAATCCATTTGGACAGACATATTCCTTTTTTCATTTAAGTATCAAGAGTATTATGTTGTTATTTAGGAAGATATTTATTCAAACTTGAACAATATATGTCTAATATTGATTTGAATACTCTAGTAGAGAGCTATTCCAGGAGTTCATAAATTTTGTGATTTCTAACTTCTATATAAGCATGAGATCTTGAGTATATTTCTCATATGCACATTATGATATTAAATGAATGAAATAATTTAAATCCCTTTGTTTTTAGACCATCTATAACATACCCATCCCTCGATTGGGTCACGTTGCTACTAAAATGACCCATTAAAAATTTATGTTACTAAATCTATATATGGAAATAATACTCATCATGACATTCATTCACATGTAACTATCTATGCTACCTAAAAATGTAAATGTAACTACTTAACTATGCATAGAATAACTAAAACAATACAACAATATTCAACCACACAAACAAGGATTTAAATGCATCATTCTGCTCAGAACAAGCAATGAGAACCAAATATAACTCAGAGAAAATTGTGTTGGGCTTACTTCACACACATCTAGGATTTATTTTTCCTTGATTATTAGTCATTATCTAGTCTCCTATATTTTAGGGAGAATATTCCTCTAGGGAGAATATTCTCTTCAATTTTCACTTCATTTTGACTAGTTGAGTGGAGTTTAGATGCTGCATTGGTTTTATCACCATGAAACATTGGGATCATCACCATATAATGCACATTGTCCTTGGGATCATCACTAGACTAGCGCATTACTCATTATTTCATGATCTCCTCCTCACTTCACTCTGTTTTAGTCAGTTAACGTACGACTGATAGACTAGTTAACTCAGACTAGGTGGTAGTTCACTCCCAAAACTACCTGAGAGAATAGAATAGGTGGAAATTTACTCTCATAATTGTTGGTGTGTGTCCATATATGATGTAGGAGCATCCGCAACATCCGCAATACATCATATGAACCAACGCAAGGAGAAAGAGAACGTACAGCTAGACAAGCCAACAAACCTTTTTTGATTTTGAATTTTACCTTGGTATTGTTGCGCCGCCGTTTACTAAAGGCATTCAAAGCTGAGCGCATTTGTAATATAATGTAGATAAGGAGGCATTTAACAGTTTTAAATGATGGTAGATAGGGTTAGCTGTAGATTAGACAATTTCATCTTTCCAGGAGGAAAACGAATATAGGCACCCTCCTTGTGTAATTATTTATCATTCACATCTTGTATTATTCATCATTAGCATTGAGAGAAAGCAGAAGCAGAACAGAGAGTTTGTGAAGAGCCTCCATGTACAAATATTGATTTAATAGGAAAAGCTTGATTCAATTCCATGGATGTGTTTGATCTCTGTGTGCTGTTGATATTGTGCCTTTGCATGTTTGCTTCTTTTTATGCTTATCTGTTATATGATGCTTATGTGATTGCATATCAGGTTCGAAACCTGAGAGAGTGAGGCAATGAGTTCCAATTCTTTCTCTACTTGAGCCAGGAGATTCCTGCATAGAATGCAGTCGAATTCCTCCGCATAGAGTGCGTTGAGGGGGCCAAGTGGTTGGACTTTCGTTCTCTTTTGCCCAGAGTTGGGTTTGAGTTATTCAAGCCATCCAGGTGAGTGCAGGTCGAATTTGAGTCTCAGTAGCAAGTCTGAGAAGAGGAAGGTTGAAGCTGTTGCGAGCGTGAGCGCACAGAACCCAGAAGACTTCATCACTTTTGGGGGTGGTTGAGGAATGAGCACAGGGAGTGTGCGGGAAAGTTCTCTGAAGGAGTCAGAGGAACAAAGCTCAGAAGGATTAGCACCTTTGTTCTCAGTTGCACTGGACGAAGGTGGCGAAGTGGAGAAACCCTTCATAGAGGAAGAGAATCGATGACTTTCATATGAGGAAAGAAGTCGCGAAGCACCTTGACCGTCCGATCACAGAGGAGTTGTGAGAGGGTTAAACTTGCAGGTGCACGAGAGAACCCATCATCATCGCACATCGGCAAATCGGGTTTGGCAAGTGCAAAGATTACATGCACGTCGAAATCGTGATCTGCGATTTCCCGATTTAGCGGAGCCGTCGATCCTCGGAGGAGCAGGTGGCACAAATCCGGGGTATTGGAGTTTCGGTATTTGGGGTTCCCAGCAGCAGGGAACTTTGGTAGTGTGGATCCGCGATCCACGAAGTCCCGAGATTTACGTGGCAGCGTGGGGCCCGGGAGACTTAGTGGAGGACATGTGGCCTCACATCGGGGATCGACACCTCGGCACTCAGAGGTTCAAAACATAAGTGTTCGGCGTCGCGAGTGGCGATTTCCCGAAGCATTGACCGTTGACCGTTGGCACTCGGGATTCGGCGGTTGAGTGACGGAGAGCAGGATCATGAACCTCGCGATATCGCGAGACCCGATCTCCCGAGTTCCAAAGGGAGAATCGCGTGGTAGTATTTCTATGAGTAAAGAATTCCCGAGGGGAATAGAAGGGGTTCGAACCCTTCGGGCCGTGGATAGCGAAGGTCCTGGTGGAGTGACCATGTCGCCGAGGGTGGGGTTGCGTCAGAGTGGTATCAGAGCTGGAGTTGGAGTCTCTTTGTTCGGGTAGCAGAGAGAAACAGACACAATGTCGCCCAGAAGAGAGAGGCAGTCACCTGATCGTGAGGACAGGGACGCTCGAAGAAGGGGTAGACCAGCAGGAAATTGAGCAGGAAATATAGAAATGGAACGTCAGATACGAGATCTCAGGGCGAGAATCGAATATATGGAGACCACCCAGAGGCGTGGAGCCGACGCGGGAGAGTTCAGCGATCCTGAGATTGAAGAGGAAGATGGACACGCTGAAGAAGAAATCTCAGTAGAAGATGCCTCGACAGAGAGGTTGATCAAAGCCATTTCGAGGATGAGCTCGAAGACGAAAATGGATATTCCCGTTTATGAGGGAAGTCTAAATGCAGAAGAGCTGCTGGATTGGATCCGAGCACTCGACACTTACTTCGATTATGAAGATATCGAAGAGGACAAGAAAGTAAATCATGATGTCACCAAGATGAAGGGACATGCAGCCTTATGGTGGGACGAGCTGCAGGTAGACAGGCGTTCCAAAGGCAAACAAAAAATCAAAAGTTGGGATCGGATGATCGCCAAGATGAAGGCGAAGTTCATTCCGAGGGACTACCAGATCACTCTGTTCAGGCGAATGCAGAACCTGAGACAGAAGTTGATGACGGTGAAAGAGTACACCGAAGAATTCTACAGGCTCAACATCAGAGCTGGTCATCGAGAGAGTGATGACGAAAGGGTGGCAAGATATCTGAATGGTCTCAGGTATGACATTCAGGATGAGTTGAGTATGGTTACCATCCGCATAGTTGAGGATGCGTACCAAATGGCTATGAAAGCCGAAGAAAAGCTGAGCCACAAGCAGGGACAGCGGGGACAAGGCAGGAGCCAGCCTAGAGGCAAGGCGGTTGCCCAGAAAGAAATTCAAAAGCCCAAGGAGGATTGGAAGAGACCTCAGGGGAAAACCGAAAGAGGTGGAACCTCACAGCAGAGGCAACAAAATGCTGAACCGAGGAGACAGCAAGATGATCAACAAGGAGGGTATGCTGATGCAATTTCTTTTCCTCGTACCCAAGGTAGAGGAAGAGGTCGTGGAGGAGTTATCACATGTTTCACGTGTGGTAAAGACGGTCATAAAGCCGTGGATTGTCCAGAGAGAAAAATGGACAGAGGAGGAACTCACATCACTGAGGCGCAGAGGCGTGATGCTGAGTCAGAAGATGCAGACAGCGAAAGATCGTTGGGGATGCATAAGATCCTTTTGGCACCCGAGAAGGAGGTGGAAAGTGCAGTGCAGAGGAGCAGACTATTCAGGACGGCTTGCACAGCTAAGAACAGAAAATGCAAAGTCATCATTGACAGCGGGAGCACTGATAATCTCGTTGCAGCTGAGATGGTGGAAAAGCCGGAGCTGGAAACAACTAAGCACCCGAGTCCATATAAGGTCTCGTGGTTACAAAAAGGACACCGTGTAAGTGTCATTAAACAATGCTTAGTTAAATTTAAGATTGGGAATTATCATGACGAGA
>SNQJ01S0054546.1:99505-125648 GCA_010110895.2 Picea sitchensis | reverse complement strand
GGGTTTGAGTTATTCGAGCCGTGTAGGTGAGTGCAGGTCAAATTTGAGTCTCAGTAGCAAGTCTGAGAAGAGGAAGGTTGAAGTTGTTGCGAGCGTGAGCGCACGGAACCCAGAAGACTTCATCACTTTTGGGGGTGGTTGAAGACTGAGCACAGGGAGTGTGCGGGAAAGTTATCTGAAGGAGTCAGAGGAACAAATCTCAGAAGGATTAGCACCTTTGTTCTTAGTTGCACTGGACGAAGGTGGCGAAGCGGAGAAACCCTTCATAGAGGAAGAGAATCGACGACTTTCATATGAGGAAAGAAGTCGCGAAGCGCCTTGACCGTCCGATCACAGAGGAGTTGTGAGAGGGTTAAACTTGCAGGTGCACGAGAGAACCCATCATCGTCGCACATCGACAAATCAGGTTTGGCGAGTGCAAAGATTACATGCATGTCGAAATCGCGATCCGCGATTTCCTGATTTAGCGGGAGCCGTCGATCCTCGGAGGAGCAGGTGGCACAAATCCGAGGTATCGGAGTTTGGGTATTCGGGGTTCCCAGCAGCAGGGAACTTTGGTAGTGTGGATCCGCGATCCGTGAAGTCCCGAGATTTACGTGGCAGCGTGGGGCCCGGGAGACTTAGTGGAGGACAGGTGGCCTCACATCGAGGATCGGCACCTCGACACTCGGAGGTTCAAAACATAAGCGTTCGGCGTCGCGAGTGGCGATTTCCCGAAGCATTGACCGTTGACCGTCGGCACTCGGGATTCAGTGGTTGAGTGACGGAGAGCAGGATCACGAACCTCGCGATATCGCGAGACCCGATCTGCTGAGTTTCGAAGGGAGAATCGCGTGGTAGTATTTCTGTGGGTAAAGAATTCCCGAGGGGAATAGAAGGGGTTCGAACCCTTCGGGCCGTGGATAGCGAAGGTCCTGGTGGGGCGACCATGCCGCCGAGGGTGGGGTTGCGTCAATATAACTCTAGAACACCACAATGGTGCATTAGTAACTCATTTAACCTATATCTATTGTAAATTATATTCACTCTTTGTGTGTGGAAAATGGTTAATGAGGATTCTTCCATTCTTTCTCTCTTGCTTCTTCTTTCTCAATTTCTCTCTGCAAATGTGTGTGTTATTTTATAGATAGATCTATTATGTGTAGGTTTACCACATTTACATGGTATCAGGGCTAATCGACTGATAAGAAAAATATACACCAAATTATTTTTGCAGGTAATGAAGATTGAAGAACACAAAAAGATGGAATCTATGTTTTACTCACCAACAATACTTCTCACGCCTCATAACTATTTGGAATGGAAGCAAAAAATTCTTCTTCAGCTCACATGCAAAGGCTTGTACCAAATAAATATGGCAATAGAAGTAGAGCCTGATCTCACCGATGATAAAAATGACTTTCTCAATAGACAAGATATGGCCATAGGATGTATCTACATGTCTGTTTCTCCCAAACTTTTCCATCGAGTATATTTCGAATCACAATAATCAAATCCAAATGAATTATGGAACAAATTGGAGGTTCTTCTCAGGAATAAATAATATTGTGAATATTTCATGTAGGAGGTTGAATAGATAGATCCAGAAGAGAAGCCATCAGAAGATCAAACATTTTATTCTGAAGACTCTTCTACAAAAGTATTTGCACAAATTTGTATTCCATTAATTCAAGATGATGTCTAATCCATTTCATATTTTTTTTCTGAATTTCATGTGGAATATATATGACATGCATCTTAGGGGTCACATGCAGACACATTTCCATGCACAATCCATGCATCTTAGGAGACAAAAAGGGAGTCACGCACATCAAACTCAATTATCATATTCTCTAAGTAAAATTTGCATAAACAAATTGGATATTTGAATTCCTCTTGAGAAAAATATCCAATTTAAAAAAGAAATTGTTCGAAATAGATTTCGGGAAGTAAAGTTATCATCATTTTAAAATCAACAAAATTTCAGCGTTTTTCCTAAAACAGCCACACGGTTTTCAAAATTTCCTCCAAACTTTATTTGGATATTTTTCATTAAAAGAAGAGAAAGTGGATATTTGTGGACATATCAATAGTGCATCTACTTCATTAGATACATGCAGACATCTACATCTTCAACAAAATCTTCAACGAACACAAACTTGCACAGTTGCGAAGTCTTCTTGGAGTAAAGGACAAGGTTGCTTAGAAACTTCTTTTTGTTCCTTCTCAATTTTTTTTATGCATTGTAATTTGAGGGGGAGGTTTTCCCATGAGGTTTTCCCCCTTTCCTCATTTATTTCAGTGTATCTTTGTATTTGTGTAATATCCCTAGGCTGAACCCAGTTGTAATGTAAATGAAAATGTACTTAAGCTGGTGAGCTATCTGATATCATTTTTGTATGCACCTTTCATGGCATAGTGTGTGCATGTACTATGCAATAAAATGAGGAGGTGTGTACATTCCAGGATATTGCACGAAGAAACTTATGTATATGTTGTGTTTTATAGGATGGTGATCCAGTTTTGTGATTATTAGGCTGGAGAGCCTAGATGTTAAAGGCTAGTGTGCCTACTTTTTTATATGTCTTAGCATTAATATAAAATGCATCACTGTGTCTAGACCAACCACAATAAAAGACTATGGGGGACTAAACTCCACTAGTTAGGGAAAAGGGGGCCTAAACGTTAAGGAAAAGGGCTAAGCTAGGGAGCTTAAGCCAAAAGTGAATATTATATTAATATTTATTAAAGTATAAAGTATGGATAATTATTTTATCCTAAGTTCTAAAGTTGTGGAAAAGTGGGCCAAAGTAGCTCCCAACATGACAAGTATCAAGTTGGGGACATGCATACATATTGTTGAGACTTAGTTCATTTTCCAAGATTCCTTCCATCATTTAGTCAGCCACTCCATCATCATTCAGACACTCATTGAGCTATCCTCCATACCCTCATGTCATTGTACCTAAACCTATATCCATACTAGACCGATTTGTGTAGCTAGTTAGCTTGGGAGCTGGACTGAAGAAGCGAGTTGTCGGGATCGTGTTATATTGAAGAGAAGGGTTGTCAAGCCCATGAGAAATCTCTCTGGGTGAGAGAATTGTTGGGAATTTATTTCCTGAAGGTGCTAAACTGCAACTATAGGACTCTGAGACATCCTTTCTAGGTTGTTGCTAAAGCTCGAAAAGGAAGTGGAGCAGCTGAAGGATTGTTGAGAAGATAAGGGGTACACTTCCTGGGGTGGGACATGCATGTGGGGACTAAGGGACTGTAGGCTATTAGATTGATTTGGAACCTGTGAAGGAGTGTTTCTTGTTGTCTGTTATCCATTATCTTGGTTAGGAAGCCCTTTACTAGGGTGGAGTTTAGTCCCATCTCTGGGGTGACCCACTGCTGAGAGTGATGAGCAGTGTGGTATAACGTTGGGAGGTTCGTGGAAGGTCTGTACATAGTTGGTGATATTATTACCAATATAAGTGCTAATTGTGTGATAAATTTACATGTTTCACTATTATTTACATGTTCATTTTTATGGGTTTATCCTATGCATGGTGATAACTATTTGTATGTTTATGGGTATTTCTTGTATATGTTGGATGTCTATGTTTACTGTTATTTTAGTATGAATTCATGTTTTTACATAATGTATTTGTGTATTTACCTTTTATTTATGAAGTTCCGCAAAGGTTCTATGTGTATATGTTTTAATTGCATGCAGTTCGAAAATTTTATGTGGCATAGCTTAGTTGGATATTGGGTATGTTAAAGTGTGTTCCGTAAAGAGAATGAAAGAATTCTCTCGTGTATCGTGGCTTGACCTAGGTGGTCGGGGACATTACAATATGGTATCAGAGCCTTAGTTTTCAACACTTATCGTAGATGGTCCGAGCAAGTTGAGTTGAAGTGAATCTCCACAGAGGATTTATTTCAAAGTGGCCAAATTTCGAGTTGCAGAGCAGCCATGGTAAAAATTAACAACAATTGTGCGGAATTGGGAAAAATCCCCAATTTTTGTTGTTAAATCCATGAGAAAACTGAGAAATTTGGCCATGCGGTGGTATATTATTGATTTAATATCTGTTCTAGAAAATTCAGACCTAGAATTGGTTGAATTTGAAGTTACAGTAAAGCCATGACAGCTAGAGCGAGATTAGCAATTAAAATTTTCAATTCGTGACTTGAGCTTGGGAAAGATTCGTTCTAGAAATGACAACCCACAACAATTTTTTGTTGTAGAGGTTGAATTGGTGTTATTAGGGTGAAATTTAGCAAGTTTCATAGTTGTAGAATGTCTATGGAAGAAATTGGGAAAAATTTAAGTAAAAGCCCCAATTTCTGTAGTGGAATTCACGAGGAATTGATGCGCACAAAAATGAATGTGCGTAGGTGGGTGCACTAAAAATGAATGATGAATAGTAAAAAGCTTGTGATATGTAAAAGTTGGGTGCCGCACAGAAAAATGTTGGTGTGCTGGTGCGCGCATTAAATTTTGGCACCGCGCGAAAAAATATTGGCGTGTCGGTGCGCGCGCTAAATTTTGGCACCACGCGGAAAAATGTTGGCATGCTAGTGCACACACTAAATTTTAGCATCGCACAAGAAAATGTTGGCATTCTGGTGCATGCGCTAAATTTTGGCACCACATGAAAAAAATTTGGTGTGCTGGTGTGTGCATTAAATTTTGGCACCGCGTGGAAAAATGTTGGTGTGCGGGTGCACATGCTAAATTTTGGCACCACATGGAAAAATGTTGGTGTGCAGGTGCACATGCTAAATTTAGCATTGGGATGTGTGCATACACATAATAAGGTGTGTGCAGTGTGCAAACACATAATAATGGCACAAGTGGTGTGCGCAGTATTGGCAGAGCGAAGAGGCGTTTGGTTGGTGCATGCACAATGTGGGTATATGTTGTTGCCCGATAATTTATTTGATGGTGCATGCAGAGTATTTGTGCGTGGTGGGAATGTACTAATATTTGGCATGGTAAAATGCGTAGAGTGAAATGTGCATGGAATATCACTGAGTGATACAAAAATGGTGTGCAACAAGTAATTATGCAAAAACCAAAATGTTGCACGGTGGATATTGGCGTGCAACACAAAAGTAGTGTGCGCTAGTTATTAGCATGACAAAGAAGAGATGCACAGTGTTTATGGGTTCGCGGAACACAATTTATGTTGTGGCGGTGTTGTGCATGCTAAATATGGATGTATAGGTTGAAAATTGTGCGCGCAAAGTCGTTTGGAAGGTGAAAAACAATAGGAAACCAATGATTTTCTGTGACATTTTATATTGTTTGAGTGTCATCTTTTTGCAGCACGTTTTTGAGGTCCTTAACAACGTTTTTAGCAACGTAAAAAACACAAGACTAGAGTGCACCAAGGTTCATGTTGTCTTTTTATCTCAAATAATAGAGCTCGGAGAGATATTTCTAATGGTGTAAACCATTCGTCAAACGGAACTTTTATGAGAAAGTTACAACACAAACAATGAAGGGTAAATTTTAAGACCCAACTAACTTCAAAAATACATAACTTTATGCTCTAGAACCATATTGAGGCGCAAAAGAAGTAAATGGAAAGCTATTGAACCATAGAAGACATTTCCAGAGCTGAATTAAATTTATGGGCATGTTAGAAATGTTTAATATGGAGAATAAGGTACCTATAGCATTCCAGACCAAAAACACGAATTGGCATAGAACTTCAGCAAGATATAACTAGCATCTCAGAACCCAGAAAAAGGTGAAACTTGGTTAGGGTGTCCATAATATGTATATGAATAAACTCAATGGATATCCCATGAAAAATCCAATAGAGTAGGTGCAAAAATGCATATCTACAACGCAGAGCTGGGCCAAGTTGAAGAATGAAGAAAAAACGTAATGGGTAGTTTTCAAATAACCATAACTTTCTTCTCAAGAATCAAAATTGAGCATGGGAATAGGCATTGGAAAGGACTCAGATAGTAGAATATAGTAATTCACCCAAAAAAATTGATCTAGGAATTCAATTTTTGGGGAATCGGAAAAAATAATTATGATATATTATTGAACCAAAATGGTTCATATTTTCATGAAATTGTTGAAACATTTAGCCTGACAAAGTTTTGTTGGTTGCACATTTTGTAGATTTAACAACAACTAGATCATATTAGGATCAACACATATTCCATAGGAATATAAGAGGCACAAGGGAATTACAACTAGAAAGATGACATTAGAGGGATGGATGTCCATTTGGCCATTGAAGGAACAAACTCCACTAGACATGGAGAAGGAAGGGATAAAAATATGAATATGGTAGAGACCATTAAAATTTTGCAGAGGGATGTCCAAAGCCCCAAATCTAGTAATGAAAGTGTTATGAGATCCAAGGAGAAGCAGGATGAATTCAACATGAATTTAATGCAGAGCTTGAACAAAATAGAATATAAATTGGATAAGGAGAGTGGCTCAAGAAAAATAGGAAGTCACAGGTCTCCTGATAAGAAAAGAAGAACAAGAAACGTTATCAGACATCACCATCACTCCCCGAGGAATTCCAATAAGAGGGAACACAACAAATCAAGTCCATCCCCTGTTAGGAATCATAAGAGGTCTAGGGTGGATGAGCTATGAGGATAAATGAAAAAAATCAAACCTCCTACATTTGATGGTGAGTACAAGAAGGATGAAGATGCAGAGACATGGTTGTTGGGTATGAGAAAGTATTTTCAATTGAATAATTAATATTCTCATGCAGAAGGTAGAATTTCCATCTATCAACTCAAGGGAAAGGTATCCATGTGGTGGGATCAACTTGTACAGGTGAAAAAAATTAAAGAGAAAAGTGTTACTTGGAGGGAATTCAAGATTTATTTTGAGAATAAATACTTGACTAAGAGATACTATGATAAGAAAATGAAAGAGTTCTTTGAACTCAAGCTTGAGAGTATGACCATAGATGAATATAAGAGAAGGTTTTTAGAACTGTTGAAGTATGTTTCTTTCATTAAGGATGAGACAGTTAAGATTCAAAGGTATTTGAGTGGATTGCCATCATTCATTAGTGACAAAATACAGTATGATGATCCCAAGACATTGGAGGAGACCATAAGGTGAGAGAAATGCCTATATGATTAGAAAAAATCAAGCCCAACTTTCCTAAGAGCTTCAGAACACAAAAATAAATTCAAGGTGGATCAAAGGAAGAAGGGAACTAAGCCACCATTCTTCAGAAATAATCCTCAAGAAAAACCAAATTCTAGAGAACCCGGAACGATTGAGACAGGGGGTCAAAGGCTAAGGCAACCACCTATTCAGTGTTGGGGTTGTAAAGGATATCATATGTTCAGAGATTGTCCTCACAGAGGTGAAGAAGTGAGGATTGTTCACAATGTACAACAAGATGAAACAATGGAGGACATGGGAAGAAATGTTCCAAGGATCTATGCATCCCTAGACAAAAAGCAAGCAGAGTATCAGTCACACATGATTGAAGTGGGAGGTATGATCAACAACCAAACCATTGTTATTTTAATTGATTTAGGAGCTATTCATAGTTATATAGATCCTAATATGGTGGAAATTTTTCATTTACAAAGAAGCAAGAATGGAAAATCTTGGTTGGTGCAACTAGCTACTAGAGCCAAAAGAAAAGTTAATGAGATGGTTAAGTCATGTCTTATGGACATGAATGGAATGAACACTAGGGAATATTTGAACATCTTTCCTTTAGGTTCCTATGACTGTCTAATTTGGATGGATTGGTTGGACCAGCATCATGATATCCTAGACTATCATAACAAGAAATTTACTTGCTTGGATGAGGAGGGGAGCCTAAGGAGAGTGCAGGGAATTCCCAGGGTTGTAACCATCAGAGAAATTTCATCATTGCAACTGAAGAAATGTTACAGAAAAGGGTGTCAAATATTTGCATCTCATATGGAAGAGACACCTAAAGTTAAGGTGCCAAATTTTGAAGACCATGTAGTCCTGAAATATTTTGAAGATGTGTTCAAGGAGCTACCAGGACTACCCCCAAAGAGAGATATTGATTTCTCTATAAATTTAATGCTTGGAGTAGCTCTAGTGTCAAAGACTCCTTACAGAATGAGTACACCAGAGCTGAAGGAGATGAAAATGAATCTTGAAGAACTTCTAAAGGAGGGGTATATATGCCCAAGTGTGTCACCTTGGGGTTCCCCCATCTTGTTCGTGAATAAGAAATATGGGACATTAAGATTGTGCATTGATTTTAGACAATTGAATAAAGTGACTATAAAGAACAAGTATCCTCTTCCAAGGGTTGATGAACTCTTTGATCAATTGAAGGATGATCATATATTTTCAAAGATTGATCTTAGGTCTGGTTACCATCAGGTAAGGTGTTGTAACAAATATTGAAATTTTGGCTTTCGGTCACTTAGGAGAGAAAAATTTATAGTGTTTAACTACCGAAAGTGTATATGTGAGAAAACGACCATTTTTATATCACGTGCATCAATGAATGTTATCTACCTTTCATCTTCAGTCAAATAATGTTGAAATCATCCCCAAATGCCACAGCAGTATAACCGTCACAAGCCAACTCATGAAAAATCCAAAGATAGGGTTCACGTGAGAATCAAAGAAATGTACCATATGTTAGAGCATTGATTCACAAGGGAATGAATGGAAGCATTGGAAGTGGAATGACCACATACACTGAGCATTAAGTCACATGGAGAAAAATCTCACGTGTCTGGGTTTTCAGCCGTCAGGGATTTGGCCGACGTAGATATTTTAATAACTACAGCCCCGATCCCTGAATTCACTAAAGTATTAAAGGATAAGTCAGGTCAAATAAAGATTAAGAAAGATCAAAGTTAATAAATCTCATCGCAATTTCACGATTCGGGATTTCTCGTGTCAAGTATTATCGAAGTCCCAACACTTAAATCCATAAAAGGTTAAAGATTAATTGCTAATCGTGATTAATTAAGAGATTAAAACAAATGATTATCGTCTAATTAATCCCATCGTGATTTTGCGATTTGAGATTTTTCGTGTCAAGTATTATCGAAGTCCCAACACTTAAATCCACGAAAGGTTAAATATTAATTGCTAATTGTGATTAATTAAGAGATTAAAACAAATGATTATCGTCTAATTAATCCCATCGTGATTTCGCGATTCAGGGTTCCTTGCATGTCATAACTCTTGAGGACATGATACTTGAAACCCGAAGGCCCAAAAGAGTGCAATGTAAAAGCCAAAATATATTTCATGTATTTTTCCATTGGGTATTTGGCTGACATAGAGATTTTAATAACCACTGCTTTGTTTCCGTGAATCCCGAAAACCCAAAATCGGGACTCCAGTCATATGCAAAACTGCTTTAGAAAAATGCAATTTTCTCAGTCATGGAGAGGTCGTTTTTCACGTTCGAATAGTCGATCGACATCCAAAAATCCTAAGATATCCAGTGGTGTCTTTAGAATTTCATTTTGAACTTGGTAAGGTAGTCAAAAGTACCCCTCAAGATGAGGTTCATTTTCAGAAATGTGGCATTTTTTACTGTGTTGAGTCATCATTTTCAAATGAGGATTCTGAGCGATTGGGATATCATTTTGAAAAATGGTTGGAAAATTTTGTGCCTAACACACCAGAGATCATTAGAATCTTTTATTTTTCCTATAGGTGTCACATATTGGGAGAATTGAATCCATCTTCATGCCCTAATTTTCGGATTTCATATTTTTCTTGTTTTGAGACATGTTTGTTAAATGCAGATTTGGGGAAAATGAAAAGGGGTATCAGGGAACTGAGAGAAGATTTTGATCAAAATAAATAGATGCACAAAAGCATCTTTTAGTTTATACACAACTATCATGATTAGAGAGATACAGAGCCATAACCACAGCCCTAGTTTTCAGCAGAAAGTTTCAAGAATTGGTTGTAACTGTTGTTATCTTTTAGATTGGAGAGGATTTCGACCTCAATACATATGGGAGGCATATTTGTAAAAGAAGGGGGAGAGGGAAAAGGACAGATAGGAGTAGTAATCCTGGGCTGTAGCATTTATTTTCATGTTTAATAAAAGAGTGTGGGGCATTTTCGATCTATATCAGAGATTCTTGTGATGTTGTTTGCAGAGAATGTCTTGTTGCTTTGTTTTCGCATCATTTCACTTAGTTTTATTTCCATTTTCTTCTCGATTTGTGACTTTGTTTCTAATAAAATTCATCTATTTGTTAGATTTTCTATTGCAGGACATGTTATAGGTTGTTTCTTGTAGAGATCTGAAGGTTCATAATTCATCCTTGGATAGATGCTCTGTCCCAACCATCTCTTTCCACTGATTTATGCTTGGAATTCATTCATTTCTAAGTTTTCCTTACATTTTGATATGTTTTCTCTCTATTCTACTGCCATACTTTTATAAATCCTTCTCTCTGTAATCAGCTTCTACCTTACCTCTGTTCCATGGATTTCCATTGCTGAAACACTCTTATTATTTTCTTTATCATTTGACTCCATGCCCAATGGAATACCTCCCGGTCCAAACCACCAACCCTAAAAACCTCGAAACTTTCTGTTACCCACAGATCTTCCCACTATTAATCTTATTGAATATGGTATCGTGACATATATTTGAGAGATCCCTCTCGGGTTGTATGGGGCATCTTCTAATCAAAAGTGGTTCGTGGTTATCTCAAAATTTACTTGCATGAAACCCAAGTCAAGTTCCTAGTGATAATTTATTTTTTCATTTAAAATGTCCTAAGGCTTGGCTCTATTATAGCCTAGAGTCGACTCTTGTGACAACATAAAGATTAAAGAGGAATATATCAACAATACATCCTTCAAGACAAGGTATGGTCATTATGAGTTCATAGTGGTGTCGTTTGGGTTGTCAAATGCACCAGTTGTTTTCATGTGCTTAATGGATGGTGTTTTCTGAGAATATTTAGATAAGTTTTTCATTGTCTTTTTGGATGACATTCTTATATATTATAAGTCATAATAAGAGCATGAGCATCATTTGAGGATGGTGTTGCAATTATTAAGGTAGCATCAGTTGTATACCAAGTTGAGCAAGTGCTCATTTTATCGAAAGAAAATTCATTATTTGGGACATATCATTTCAGAGGATGGGATAACAGTGGATTTTGAGAAGATAGAAGCCATTAGAGACTGGAAAGTGCCAAAGAATGTGATAGAGGTCGGATCATTCATGGGCCTTGCAGGCTACTATAGGGGATTAATTGAAGGATTCTCAAAAATTGCACACCCAATCACTTCCTTACAAAAGAAGGGTGTGAAGTTTCAGTGGACATTGGATTGTGAAAAGAGTTTACAACACTTGAAGCAATTATTAAAAATTTCTCCAATACTAAGAATTGCAGACCCAAATGAAGAATTCATTCTATGCAAAAATGAATGTAAAGAAGGACTTGGTGGAGTCCTCAGTCAAAATGGGTTCATTATATGTTATGAATCAAGAAAGTTGAAGGAGCATGAAAGGCACTATGCCACCCACGATTCAGAGTTGTCAGCCATAGTGCATGACTTGAGGTAATTGATACACTACCTCACGGGGAAAAGGTTTGAGCTAAGAACAGACCATAATGGTCTGAAATATTTATTTGATCAACCAAATCTAAATGTTAGGCAAAGAAGATGGTTAGAATTTCTAAGTGAATATGACTTTGATATAAATCATATCAAGGAGAAAGAGAACAAAGTGGTTGATGCACTCAACAGAAGAGTGCATGAAATGCATTCTACGACTATTATCATGTACCAATCTGATTTGAAGCACATAATTTTAGAGGATGGAAAATTAGATTTGCAATACAAGGAATTAGTGGAAAAATTACAACCAGGTAATTTGCAGCAGAAAATTGAAGAATACAAGCTAGATAATGATGAAATTCTCATGTACAGGGGAAGAATTTATGTACCAAATTCCTAGGAATTGAAAAATATCATATTAAGGGAAATTCAGAATGTACCTTATGTTGGGCACCCAGGTTATCAGAAAAACATTGCAGCTATCAAAAGCTAATATTATTGGCCAGGCATGAAGAAAGAGGTTGTTGATTTTATTTCCAAATGTTTGGAATGTCAAAAGGTAAAGGATGAGCATAGACACCTATCTAGTTTTCTACAACCATTACCTATTATTGAGTGGAAATGGGAAGTTGTAACAATGGATTTCATCACCAAACTTCCTAGAACAAACAAGCAACATGATTCTATCATAGTAGTGGTGGATAAGATTACAAAAGCTGCCCATTTTATTCTAGTTAAGCTCACTCACAATGCTCGATTACATGGCACACCCAAGACAATTGTGTCTGACAGAGATCCAAAATTTACCTCAAAATTTTGGAAGGGATTATTTAATGGATTTGGAACAAATTTGAATTTGAGTACAACTTATCATCCAGAATCGGATGGACAAACAGTTAGGGTGAATCAATTTATTGGGGATATGTTGAGGATGTATGTGATGGATAAACCATCAAAATGGGAAGACTACCTACACTTAGTAGAGTTTTCTTATATCAATGGGTACTAAACATCTCTAAAGGTGAGACCATTTAAGGAACTTTATGGAAGAAAGTGCAACACACTGGTAAGTTGGGATAACCTAGAAGATAGAGTAGTGGTTGGGCCAAATTTGCTCAGGGAAATGGAGGAGAAAATGTTGAAAATAAAACAAAATTTAAAGGTTTCCCAAGACAAGAAAAAAACTATGATAATAAGGGAGAACTCACAGGGAATTTAAAGTTGGGGACCACGTATTCTTGAAAGTGAACGCCAAAAGAAGTTCCCTAAAGTTGGGAAATTGTTCAAAATTGGAAGCTCATTATTGTGGGTTGTTTGAAATCCTAGAGAGGATTGGTCTAGTGGATTATATGATTGCATTGCCTGCATCTATGTCTATTCATAATTTATTCCATGTATCTTTGATCAAGAAATATATACCTAATGCCAATCATGTTATTGATTGGAATGTGATCCAAGTGGAGCAAGAAGACACTTTCCAAGTGCATCAAGTACGCATTCTCAACTGAAAAATCAAACAACTCCAGAATCGATCCATATGGCTTGTAAAGGTCCAATGGACCTGGTACGGTCTTGAGGATGCTACATGGAACCATGAGGATGCAATGCAGGCAGAATACCCACATATTTTTCAGGATTTTTGAATTTTTTTTGTGTATGAGTACATAATGCACTGAGGACAGTGCATAAATAATGGGAGAGGATTGTAACATCCCTAGGATGAACCCAATTGTAATTTAAATGAAAATGAACTTAAGATGGTGAGTTGTTTGATATCATTTTTGTATGCACCTTTCATGGCATAGTGCACACATGTACTGCGCAGTAAAATGAGGAAGTGTGCACATTCCAAGATATTGCGCACAACAACTTAAGTGTGCATGATTTTGAGGCCAGGGAGCCTTTGTGTGTTGTGTTTTATAGGATGGTGAGCCCATTTTGTGACTATTAGGTTGGACAACCTAGATTTTAAAGGCCAGTGCACCTACCTTTGTATATGTCTCAGAATTAATATAAAATACATCATTGCGTGCACATCAACCACGATAAAAAAGTATGGGGGACTAAACTCCACTAGTTAGGGAAAGGGGGCACTAAAAGTTAAGGAAAAGGGATAAGCTAGGGAGCTTAAGACAAAAAGGAATATTATATTAATATTTCTTAAAATATAAAGTATGGATAATTATTTTATCCCAAGTTCTAAAGTTGGGGACAAGTGGACCAAAGTAGCTCCCAACATGACAAGTGTCAAGTTGGGGACATTCATACATATTGTTGGGACTTAGTTCATCTTACAGAATTCCTTACATCATTCAGTCAATGGCTCCATCATCATTCAGACACTCATTGAGTTATCCTCCCCACCCTCATGTCATTGTACCTAAACCTATATGCATACCAAACCGGTTTGTGTAGCTAGTTAGCTTGGGAGTTGGACTGAAGAAGAAGGTTTTCAGGCCCGTGGGATATTGAAGAAGCGGGTTTTCAGGCCTTGAGAAATCTCTCTGGGTGAGATAATTGCTGGGAATTTTTTTCCTGAAGGTGCTAAACTACAGCACTAGGACTCTGAGACTTCCTGTTCGACTTGTTGTTGAATCCATGAAAGGAAGTGGGGAAACTGAAGGACTATTGAGTAGAGAAGGGGCACACTTCCTTGGGTGGGACAGGCATGTGGGTAATTAGGGGCTGCAAGTTGTTAGCTTGAGTTGGCACCTGTGATAGAGTCTTTCTTTTTGTCTATGATACATTAGCCTGGTTAGGAATCCATTTACCCGAGTGGAGTTTAGTCCCATCTTGGGGGTGACCCATTGATGAGTGTGATGAGCAATGTGGTTTAAGGCTGGGATGTTCATGGAAGGTCTGCATGCAGTTGGGGATATTCTTACCAAGATAAGTGTCAATTGTGTCATAAATTTACATCCTGCATTATTATTTACATGTTCAGTTTTATGGGGTTATCCTATGGATGGTTATAACTATTTGTATGTTTATGGGTATTTCCTGTATATGTTGCATGTCTATGTGTACTTTTATTTCAGTATGAATTCACTTTTTTACATAATGTATTTTTTTGTTTATGTTTTTTTTATGAAGTTCCGCAAAGGTTCTGTGTGTATATGTTTTAATTGCATGCAGTTCAAAAATTTTATGTGGCATAGCTCAGTTGGATGATGGGTATGTTACAATATGTTTCGTGGAGAGAATGAAAGCATTATCTCATGTATTGTGGCCCACCCTGGGTGGCCAGGGATGTTACAATTTGGGTACCTAACATGGACTCGTTGCCAGGAGCCATTCTTTATTTTCACTATAGTGATGTTCATGGGGGGTGTTGGAGTTACTTAACACACACCTAGGATTTATTTTTCCTAAGTTTTTTCCTTGTTTATTAATCATTATCTAATCTCCTATATTTTAGGAAGAATATTCCTCTAGGGAGAATATTCTCTCCAGGTTTCACTTCAGTTTGACTACTTGAGTGGAGTTTAGATGCTACATTGGTTTTATGACCTTGCAACATTGGGATCATCACCAGCTAATGTGCATTGTCCTTGGGATCATCATCGAACTAGATCATTACTCATTATTCCATGATCTCCTCCTCACTTCACTCTATTTCAGTCTGTTAACTGAAGACTGATAGACTAGTTAGCTCATACTAGGTGACAATTCACTCCCATAACTACCTAAGAGACAAGACTAGGTGGAAGTTTACTCTCATAACTATTGGTGTTTGTCCAGATTACTCTAGACCACCACTATGGCACATTAGTTACTCATGTAGCCTACATCTATTGTAAATTATTCACTCTTTGTGTGTGGAAAATGATTAAGGAGAATTCTTCATTCTTTCTCTCTTGCTTCTTCTTTCTCAATTTCTCTCTGCAAATGTGTGTGGTATTTTCTAGCTAGATCTATTATGTGCAGGTTCAACACATTTTCAAACTGCAAAACCATTGTATCAACAATTAATATGAATAAACAAAACACATAAGAACACTTATCTTCATTAAATGTGAAACCCGTTGTAGAGGATGAATGTTTCTCCCAACCGTAGCCTTGTTGTTCCAGTTCGCAACAAAAATACACCCCTAAGATGGGGTTATGAATCCAAAAGAGACGGTGGTTCCTAAGGTTTTCTAAATTCCCCCTTTCAATAGTTAAACTCTCAGTTAAATTTTAGTCCACCAACAAACTTCCCCTCAACCTACACAACCCAAGGGATGGAATCCCCCTTCACTACGCATAGTCCCTTGGGAATTTTCACTCCCCTCCAAGGATTTTAGAATAGGTTGGACACGAGTTATACTTGATGGGACTTCAGGAATTCTACAGTTGCAACAAAAATCCCCCCAACAACCAAAACACATGCTTCTTGGACGAAGTTTGAACAGATCGTCACTCCCATGAACATAGGCTCTTTATCCATGAAATTATAGCTCCAAATATAACCCAAACATGTTCACAACAACTGCCTATAAGATATCACACTAAAAAATCCATTGTTGGATAGAAAAATACATGTAAAAACAACTCTTTATGAAAAAATGAGAATGCATAATTTTGTTCTCCTACCCATACAAATTTTCTCTCTTTCTCTTTCTATATTGACTTGCACTCTTTCTACCTTCAACAACTAATGGAAGGTTCATGGAAAGGATAATTTAGAGAAAAAATAGGAAATGGGTTTTGGGTTCAAATTTGTGGGTAACTCTCCCCCTTGGACCCTTACCCTCTCTTGTGGATACGTATCCCACAATATTTTTCTGTGTCCATCTACATATGGAGACATATTTCATTCATTATATTACAATTTACATCGTTCACATATTGGATATTGTCCATACATCGCATTTACAATATACATCTCTTGGCTATCAACCACACACTATATTTACAATACACATCGCTAGTTTGGGCTTTGAAAACATGAATGTTACATTCCCCTCCTCTACAAACTACACCATCCTTTGTGAACATAACCAAACCATTTACACATTGTCATATATATAACATTACATCAACATACTTGATAATTCTGCAACTTAATGACTCACGCAAGAATTTCAACCAACAAATCCCATTTCCCCTCAACCCTCATATCGTTTGGATGGGAAATTTCAGAGTTGTGGCTCCAAGAAATTCAATTTCCAAAATTGAGTCTTCATTCACTTATGTACAGCTGTACATTTAGTTTTCTTCAAAATTTTCAAAATTTTGTAGGTGTGCTTCCTGCATGAATTCCTCATGCTCCCATGTAGTATCTTCAGGATTGTAATTCAAAATTTTGTAGGTGTGCTTCCTGCATGAATTCCTCATGCTCCCATGTAGTATCTTCAGTATTGTAATAGGTTCATTGAACCTTTACCAGGGACATGGCTTTGTTCTTGAGAAATTTAATTTTCTAGTCCAGGATACACACTGGTTAAACCTGGAAATCCCCTTTGTGCCCCACCTAGATCACATTCCAATCAATCATATGATTAGGATCAAGTACATAGTTTTTTAACAAACATACATGGAACCCATTATGAATTATCATGGATGCAAGTAATGATAGCATGTATGCAATTGGCCTTATATTTTATAAGATCTCAAAAATCACACAATATCTCACTGCCGATTTTGGGAAACTTCTCAATTTAAACGGGCTTTTCTTGGATTTAACTTTAAAAAACCCATACTCTCCCACTTTGAATTCTTTGTTTGTTCTCTTTCTATCAATGTATCTATTCTACCGATCTTGTGCAACTTTTAAATTTTTATTGATTTTTACCATATGTTCTTCCATTTCCTTTAAAAACTCTAGTCCAATCACATATATGTCTATTGGATTATCCAAAATTACTGGTGTGTGCATTTTTTTCCATACAAGGCTTCAAACAGGATCATCTTCAATGATTCATGAGACCCATTGTTGTATGCAAACTCAACTAAATGGATATAGTACTCCAACTTAGAAGTGTTTTCCATTACATACATTCTCAACATATCTTCAATTAATCGATTAATTCTTTATGTCTTCCCATCTGACTCTGGGTGATATGATGTATTGAAAATTAAATTTTTCCCAAATCCCTTAAACAACCCCCTCCAAAATTGGAAGTGAACTTGGGATCTTGGTTTGACACTATTGCCTTAGGAACACCATGCAACCTAGATATTATCTCATTTTAATTTCTACAATATTAGTTGCCTTATGAGTTACTTTTACTGGAATGAAATGTTCATCCTTTGTAAACTTGTCCATGAATACCATGATGGAATCATGTTGCCTTGTTGTACTAAGAAATTTGGTAATGAAATCTATAGTAACAACTTCCCATTTCCTTTCAGAAATGGGCAACGGCTACAACAATCTCTTGGGATGTCGATGTTCAACTTTTACCTTCTGACACTCCATGCATCTGTCCAAATAATTGGTAACATCCTTCTTCATACCAGGACAAAAATATTGGCCCTTACAACTGTAATAGTTTTCTAATATCTTGGATGTCCAACGTATGACAAATTATGCATCTCCTTTAGAACTAAATTTTTCAATTCATGAGAATTGTGAACATTAACTCTATTTTGAAATAAGAGGACTCTGTCCTCTTTTATCTTGCAATCCTTATATGTATGTTGTGTATCATTTTGTTGTAAGATTTGTTTAACTTGCACATAATCCTAATTTGTTGTTACATCCTCTAGAATTCTATCTTTCAAATATGTTTGATCCATACTAATGGCTATAGAATACATTTTATGCACCCTTTTGTTGAGTGCATCAACCACCTTGTTCTCTTTTCGTTTTATGTCCTTGATATCAAAGTTATATTCACTAAGAAATTCCATCCATCTAGTTTATCTAGCATTTAGTGTTGGTTGTTCAAACAAATATTTCAGACCACTATGGTCCGTCCTTAATTCAAATTTTCTTCCCATGAGGTAATTCCTCCACATCCTTAAGGAATTTACTATAGATCCTAACTCCAAGTCATGTCTGGTATAATTTATTTCATGTTCCTTCAATTTTTTCGAATCATAAAAAATTACATGTCCATTTTGCACAAGGATTCCACCAAGCCCTTCCTTGCATGCATATTTGCACACACAAAAATCCTCATCTAGATCTGTAACTTTTAAAATAGGGGTATGTTAAGAAGAAAATATCAAAATAGCATAAAAAAACCTTAGAATAAGTACTCAACCTCTTGAGAAAGAGAGAATTTCCGATAATAAGCCTCTTCGAGGGGGAAACCTCCTTATACACCACATAAATTTCCCAATACAAGATGATTCCAAAGGTCCTTTAAGAGTTGGAGAGCTTGTTGTTTATGTTCGATGTGATCTTCCACTGCTTGAACCTTATATTTTTCATTTAGAGAAGAAGTGATGGAAGGTGGGTGATATCCATAGTGTGCCATAAATGGTGTCATTTTTGTTGCAGTGTGAAAGGAAGTGCTATACCACCATTTTTCCAAGGGTAATCATTTGAACCATTGTGTTTGTGTATGAGAGAAAAATAAACGAAGGTATCCTTCCATAAATTTGTTCACTATCTTAGTTTTTCCATTATATTAAGCATGATAAGATGAACTATGAGCCAATTGAGTACCCAAACAAAAAAACAATTCTATCCATAAATGTGCAATGAAGATGGGATCTCTATCAGTTACAATAATCTTTGGCCTTCTATGTAGCTTTTAAATTGTCTCCATGAAAGCGGTGGAAACTGTATTGTGTTTGAAAGGACAACATAGTGCAAAAAAGTGTGCGTACTTGGTCAGTCTATCAACAATCACCATGATGACACTCTTTCCTTCAGTCTTCAGTAACCCTGTGATGAAATCCATGAAAACCTCCTTGCAACGCTGACTTGGGATGGCTAATGGTTGTAAAAGACCTGTGGTATTAATTTTTTCCACCTTATTTTGTTGGCAAACAAAACATTCGGCCACAAACCTTTGAACATCAATTTTAAGTCCATCCAAAAAAAATTCCTTCTTGACCCTATGGTAGGTTTACAAAAATCCCGAGTGCCCTCCTACCAAAGAGGTGTGCAATTCCAAGAGTACCTTGTGTTTGAGTTGGGTATTTTTACATAAATACAAGCGATCTATGTTCCATAGTGAATCATTTCTCCATGTAGATGTATCTGATGCACTAGAATCCTTCTACAACCTTTGAATGAGAGTCCACACATTTTCATCATTCTTCCATTCATCCCTTGCTTCTATTATTCAATAGGGTTCAATGATCAAGATAACACAGAGAAAGGCCTCAAAATATCTATCCATTCTTGAGAGTGCATATTCCACAACATTTTTCTTCCCTTTTTTGTAGATGATTTCAAAATCATAACCCAACATCTTTGTCACCCATGTTTGTTGTTCTTTTTAAGATAGTCTTTATTCCAATAAGTATTTAAGACTATCATGATTTGGTTTGGCCCTGAAGTGCCTACCTATTAGGTAAGGGCACCATTTCTTCATTTCATGTAGTATTTCCATCATTTTCCTCAGATAAATGGGTTTGTGTAAGTCTTTTCCCTTGAGTGGTCAAATTTCAAAAGCAAGGGGCCTTCCTTCTTGCATTAGAACAACACCAATGCCATTTCCCAAGGAATCACATTCAAAATTAAAGGTTGTTATCACTGAAAAATCATGCACAACATTGCACACAATGGTTGAAGAAAGACATCAATTCCAACAACAATTAGTTCACCTACAACACCAAATTCCATCAAAAAGAAAAAACTATATACTTGGTTCAAAAATCAAAGTGCGCAAATTCACCAAAGGAACTGTGCGCATAGTGCATAGAATGTGCAGGCTAATATAACCCTCAACGCGCACTGTGCACAAGATGCATGATTGTCTATGATAAAATCTACACACTTCTCATGAACGACGCATTTATGAATCTTGTCAGCCTCTCAACCACTTCTAGTCCGACCCCCAACACGATTTGACACTCAGATCTGAGTGAAATATAGCTTGGAATCTGGTCAAGGGATATGGAGCTCCCTAAAAGGCCCCTTGTTCACACTATCAACCAGTTGTATCTTGCCATGAATGGAAACTATAAATATGTGCCATGGGTGTGGTAGAAAAATAAGAACTTCAAGGTAATTTTATGCTGGAAGAATTCTTCTCGGAGAACCCTCTTTTCTCTTTGAATCATTCAAGTACTATAGCAAGGACCATTCCACTCACCTCTTGTGAGGATTGGCATTGTATTTCTTCACCATTGGTACTTTCCATTTCATGAAGAGAAAAGATCTCTATTAGGGAACTCAAAATCCCTCCCAAGGAGGAAGAGGGGATTCATAATTCCATGTCTTTCTCTATGGTGTTATCCTATCAATATATTGATCCATTGGTAGCTATATGATTGTCATTTTTTGTTTTTCATGGTTCTAGTTCTTGCAATATTATCTAACATCTATTTCCTTTTGTTTTTAGTTGTATTTATTTGTTTCATGTGTATTTGGTTATTTAATCAACTCACAAACCTTTGTCTTATTTAGCTAACTTAACTAGGAAAGTAAGTGTTGTGTTTTTTCTCACCCATGTGACAAAACCAACACAACAGATTGTCAACCATACTGGGGAATGTGAATCAAATTCCTTCCTATTTAAGTCTTGAGAGCACTTCTTTCTAATTGTTTGGATCTGCGGGTAACAAAATCGGCCTAATCTAGTCTTCCAAAGTCAGAATTCAGAGCCAAGGAAAGAGAATTTCATTTGAAATTTTGTTTCCCGACACATGACAGGCAGTGCGTGGATTTTGATGCACAGATACGCGCATTTTTTTCATTGTACGCATAATAGATTTCATATAAGCATGCATTGTGCACATTCTTCACACTTAGCGTGACTGTCAGAACTATAGCCCGCACACAAGTTCAATTTTTGCAAATTGTAAGGTTTTATATGAGTGGTTTGGGGGCCCCTTGCCTTCATATTTTAATTTCTTGCACTTTGTAAAGAAATCACACTTCACTTAGAGTCCTTTCTCACAAGGAAGGTTAGCTAACATAAGCACATAGGGGTAAAAAGAATCACAATTCTTCTCTTTTATTTTTTTCCATAGAGATGGCTCATTTGGCATTTAAAAATTTGAGTTAAAGTTATTTCTTTTTCAAACACAAATCAACTAATTTGGGACTAGAAATCAATTTTAGCCCTCAAGTATGCTCTTCCCTCACACCGAAGTGTGATCTTGGGAATAATAAAAAGTGGTTTAAAGGAAATTTCATCTCCCTTAAAATCATTAGGAGAGGACAAAACCCCCTAGGGTACCTCTTAGTTTTGAAAAATTATCTTAAATCTTTGTAAGGGCCCATACATGCCCACATGTTTACAATCTTAGGATAGTTTCTAAAATGATCTCTTAGTCTAGACAACACTCTAGGAAAGTTTAAAAGATCATGTAACGGATCCATACATGCCCACATGTCTACAATTCTATGATAGTTTCAAAAGATTTCTTATTATAGACAACATTCTAGGGAGTTTAAAGGATCAAGTACGGACCCATATGTCCACATTGATAGGTCTATAGGGATTTAAATATTCTGCAAGGTTGTACCAAAGAAACATAGTAATCTAGGTAAGAAGATTTGTAAGGACCATATGAGGTCCACATGCTACAATCTTATACTTAACTTATTAAAACTATTTTTCACACTTTTCACTTTCTTGCACACATGGCCACTCATCACACACATTATTTCTATTAGAATAGTGGAGGTCGAAGTAAGTTTTCTTTTTTAAGTACCCACAAAGTACTTCAAACGAACTTTGAAAGATATGACTACTTCTTTGGATATTGTCGACACCAATTTAATTCAAACGAGGTTGGTCCATAAACCCAACCTCTCAGCCAACTCCATTCGAACATTTTCTAAGAACGTACTAAATTTTCCTCCATAGGAGGTGCCTAAAGAAATTTTTAGTCTAGGTAGGATATCAGGGGTAGGCATCCAAATAACCCCCTATTATCAGGTTCTCACATTTTGAAACAATAGAAGTGTAGAATAGGGATATGTCAAATCCTCCAAGTCAAGTTTTCTTATACCATAAGGCATGGAGATACATGTGAAGGGTTGAAGTCCGAGATCCATTTTTTCTGTGCATCCCTCCTAGAGTCACCCAACTCTTGTGAGGGCATCCAGCCCGTGACCCATGTTTTAGGCTGAAAATATAAATGTTTCGCTTTGACAAAGGTACTTAGTGGCCAAACATAGGATATCTACCCATGTGGTGGTTGTGGGATTAAATCACACCTTGATCATATTTTGTGTGGCTATTGGGAAATAACGCCAACTCTTTCGAGATATGCACCCTCTACCCCTCATTATAATTTATTACTCCAACCTTCACTAGTTCTTGTTCTAGTGGATTCATACCCCATTATTGAGTGCTATTGGAAGGCCCAATTCTAAATTGAGAGGAAGGATTATAGGTATTTTAGGACAAGAGCATTTGTTTTTGTTTTTCCCCCACATGGAAAAAAATCCATCTATCCACATGCTTGTTTATTTTATAGTTGATTTATGTATGATGTTCATTTGATTACATGGAATTGTGATTTATACTATTTTGTGAAGGTCTAAAAGATAAAAATCTCTTGTTCATTTATTTCTCTCTTGTCACCATTTGCACACATTCACTTTAATAGTCTGAACCATAGGGGAGCCACATAATCCCCGTCATTCTAGATTCTTGCATAATCTTCGTCCTATCCTAGGAGGAGTCCCTAGTCTTTCCAACTCACCGACTCAACCATCTCACACCTCTAGTCTTTCCAAATCACTGACTCAACCATCTCAAATTTACTTGGTTCCACTTTGCTTGGGTCAAATACCCAAGGAAACACATCTATTAGTTCTCCTTCACAAGGAGGTGGGGAACAAACTTCTTCTCAAGGGAGAAGTACAAGCCCACCAAATCCCTCTCAAGGGACATGTCCATTACCTACACACTCAATGGATGGAAATAATCCTCCACCAAATACCCCTTTTCCATACTTGACATCCTTCAATATTCCTGATTTAACCAAACTCACAAATGACCCCATTTTATATGATGCAACTTGGCTCAATATGCCTACCAATTTGCCTTCAGACATTACAAAGTTTAAAGGAAAACCAGGGGAGGATCCCACCAACCATTTTATGACCTTCCACTTATGGTGCTCTTCAAACAACATCATGGATGATTCCATCCGCTTGAGGTTATTTCAAATAACTATCACTGGTTCATCAACCAAATGGTATCTGGACGAGAAATCAGGGTCCCATGTGACCTTTGAATCATTGGCCAAGACATTTTTTTCCTTTTTCCAATTACCAATTCATCATGACGTTGGATTAGAAATTCTCTCTGAGTTCAAACAAACCAATTCTATCCATATCGCCGACCAGATCCATCAATGGTGTCGACAACGTAGTTTGTGTAAAGAGAAAACCACCAAAGAACAATGTCTTGATTGGTTTCTTAGATCAATCATCCCTATCATTGAAAAAGATGTAGCATCCACTTTTCCTCAATCAGAAGAGGAAGCCATCATCAAATCCCAACAATTTGACCTCATCTATGCTCAATCAGGTTACTTGTACATAGTATTTCTTGATGGACCTAGACCCATACCATATGGCTAGGACAAACTTGGGATGACCCATGTTGCGAATGGGTTGATTGGTGCTATGACACACCTCAAACCTTATGACCACCCATCACCTACTTATGGTGAAAATAAATATCTACAACCATATGGAGGGATGTCTTATTTCCCTCCTCCCACTCACCAAAAATCATATCCTATTTCTCCCTCTCATCCATTGGGGGGACCCCCACCAGTACCCTAGATGCATCTGGTCTCTCAATATAATATGGATCCACCCCCAATCCCCACATATAACCCCAACAGTAGTGGAAGTACTTCAACTTCCTATACAACATATGGATCGTATCCACAAAACAATCCATATTTTCCATTTCATCATCCTCCCCAACCAGTTTCTCCTCCAACAAGACAACCACACATTGGTGTTAACTTTGTTCATGCCTCTCCCATTCAACAGGTTCATAATTTTGAACAGTTGAATATAGAAAATTCGGCCCATCAACTGAATAATTCCAAGAATAAAGGAAAAATCAAAACAATAACAACCCGGGACCAGGAGGAAATAAACCCCAACAAAATCATCCTACTGGGGGAAATCAAAATCAAGGCAAACAAAACCCCCAAGGGGAAAAAATAAAACTCAACCATGACAAGGGAAGAACAATAATCTCATAACTGACTTCCCTTGCGCTCTATGTGGTGAGTATGGACACTATACTCACCACTTCCCCCAAATTTACGATTACAAATAGATGAAAGAATCCATGAACACATAAGGCCCTCCAACACCGTCTGTCCCCCAGTAGGCCCCACAACATTATTTGCAACCATCACCTCCGACCATTTTACAAAACCCTATTCCAAAGCAAGGTGTGATGAATACCCAATAAGAGATAAACCTTTCCCCACCACAAATGGGGCAATATCAAAACCAAGGTTCCAATCAACCCATAAATCCAACCGATTGCAATATCCTCCTTACTAGTGAGGAAGAGATACTTTTGCAAACACACAACTGTAAATATGACATGCCCCTCGAATCTACCCAAACCACCTAAAAAACAAATCCAACTACAACATAACAACCATTGATGATCCCATACCCTAACACTGAGCCAAACCCCCATATACTTTGCATGCCTTTATGTCAGAATGTACATAACCCTCATGCTAGGGAAGCTCATAATTACAGTTTGGTTGGTGACTTAGCACAATCTCTTGCTGCCATGTATGTATTGGAGGTCCTCCAAACCTTTCTATCACAGTGAAAATACTTGCTTTCCACCTTGGGGGTAGTCGACCCAGCTGATACTCGACTCATCACATTTGATTTATATATCGGATAACCACGCCTCCTCGCTCTGGTAGCTTTTCAGATACCAATTAGGATCTGGAACATCATATTTCATTGGTGCATCATAGATGAAGGTGCATCCACATGCATTTTGTCCAAAGTATTATGGCATAAACTCGGCTCACCTGAGATAGTACCATCTTCCATCACCTTGATAGCTTATGAAGGTTGACCGTCATCCCCTGAAGGGATCTTCCAAAATGTCCCTATCAAACTTTGGGGAAAAACCATCTTGATTTACATTGAAGTTATTAATGATCCACTTTATTACAATATCTTGTTCGGACATAGCTACATGTATTCTATGAAGGAAGTAGCCTCTTTTGTGTTTCGTACGATGATGTTCCCCCATAATGAGAAAATCGTCACCATCGACCAACTTAGACATTACGATCCTAATCATTCCACCAACATTGATAACATCCTCCCCCTTGTCTGCACTAGCTCAGATTATTTTGTAGTCATCAACATTGGTCCTAGAATATTCAAGGACCCATCCTTGTTAGGGACTTATCATGGAGCACCACCTCTCCCAAACCCTTCTATTTCAACACAAGTGTGTGTAGTATCTTCTAATAGAAAAGATATCGGAGATAATACTCCTCTCATTGAGTCGCCTACTAACATTGAGGTTCCACCAATTATAG
>SNQJ01S0054546.1:81512-91595 GCA_010110895.2 Picea sitchensis | reverse complement strand
CATATGCAGTCAATGTTCCTAGAAGTTGATCAAACTCCAAGGTTTTTAGATCATTAAGTTCTTCTATAGCAGAGACCTTCAGGTTTAACCTATCTGGTAGAGATCTCAAAATTTTCTAAACTAAAGAAGGTTCTTCAATTTTTTCACCAAGTGCTTTCATTGCTTTTACCAGTTCTTCAACTCTCAGAAAGTATTTTCCAATAGTTTCATCTTCTCTCATATTCAGTTATTCAAACTTTACTCTGTAGGTTTGAATCTTGGCGTTCTTTACCTTCTCATTACCTTCATAACTACTAATGAGTTTGTCCCACATTTCTTTGGCAGTTCCTAGGTGCATAACTTTTACAAACTCTTCTTCTGCAAGCCCACTCAAGATAAAATTCATAGCCTTAGAATTGAAGCTAAATTCTATCTTGTCATCCTTATTAGCTAGTACAACTGGCTTTACATAACCAATATCTACCACATCCCAGACATCTGCACCTAAATTCATTATGTAGGTTCTCATTCTAACTTTCCAGAAGGCAAAGTTTGTTCCATTGAACAGAGGGGCCTTATTGGTTGAATTTCCTTCATGTCTTGACATGTTTAAGCTCTAGGATCTACCCTTAGATAAAAGGGGCCATATATGATACCAATTATTGGATAGTTGAGAGGGGGGGGTGAATCCGTTGTTACCGTGCTTAAACAATTATGCTTATTTTAAACTCTTTTCAGAACACTTAATGACAATTAGAATAATGCAGGGAAGTAAGCAATAGAACATTCAACATCATTCACACATATGAGATACATGAAAACAAATATTTCCTGAGGAAACTCATAAAGGGTAAAAACCTCTTCTTCTTTATATGATAAGTAATCTTTACATTTTGTACATTATCATACTTATGAGGACCAACTCATAATGAGGCTACAACCTCTGTTTTGCAAGCTGCAACTTGCTGAGAGCACCAACTCTCTATTTTCTCTAGCACCTACTAGAAGGAAGTACCAACTCCCTGGTTTCTCTAGCACCCACTAGAAGGAAGCACCAACTCCCTGGTTTCTCTAGCACCCACTAGAAGGAAGCACCAACTCCATAAGTGTTCTAGCACCAACTAGATGGAAGCACTAACTTTGAGTCACATTAGCACCAACCTGTATAACAAAGAACAACAGTTCTCTCTTGCACTACCCTGTCACCCAAGTGTTTCTGGCTACAACCAAATGGAAGCTACAACTCCCTGTGTTCAAGCACCCACTTGAACCTCTAAGGAAAAAAATCCTCCCTAGCACCTCCCTACCACCCTGAAATATAAATATTTTCTACTGTAACTTATTATAGTGATTCAAAAGTTGTCATTGGCTTACCGGGCTTATCACTGTTCTGCTATGCTTCTCTGCTCTCCTATGTCAGTGTCTCTCTACCTACATGTTCTTGCACTTTCTGATCATCTACTTTTCTCTATAAGTGCACCTCAGCCTTCTTTTACAGTCTCATCTATGCATCTTTGTTCTTTTCTTCTATTGCACTTTATGATCTGCATGCCATGTCCCTTCTATGCACCAATCCTCTTCTGTGCATTTAAGCTGCTGCACTCTGCCTCCTTATACACACCTGAATCACTCTCAACAGTAGAAACCATATCTTCTTTGTTCTACATTATTATAGTCTTTGTGCACCTTGTGCATTCTCTATTCACAATGCTTCTGCATGCTCTCCCCATGTCGAGTGCTCTGCCTGATCATCATTGCAACACTTCAGCTTCTCTGGTGGTTAAACCCATCTGTCCATCATCACTGGGTGTTATGCAATATTCCTTAGCCTCTCCAGTAGTCAAGACTCTTCATCTTCTCTGGTGATCACACTGAAGTCTCTCCAAGTCCTCTGGCAGAAACCATCAGTCCTTTCTAGCAATTACATTGTCAACCTCCAAGAAGATGCATCAACAACTGAATTGTAATTGATCCATTAACTGTGAAGAGAAACAATAGCCCTTCAATCAATTTTCCAAGTATCCAACACCTGTGGATTACAAGCATAGGGTCTCGCATAGATTTTGCCATTTCGCATTTCAGCATTTCAACATTTCAACAATTCTTGTGATGATATATCTTGACGCTCCATGTCACTATCCCCGAAACTCTGAAAAAAGAGCTTAGCTAGACTAGCTTCGATCATTTCGACATTTCTCATTTCGGAAGTTCACGATTTCACATGTCGCGAATTCCTATTGTGAGGCATCTCGACTCTCCAAGTCGCGATCTCCGAAATGGAGTTAATTTGTTAGTGCCTTTCACAATTTCATATTTCAGCATTTCGCGATTTCGCATGTCATGAATTCCTATTGTGATTTGCTTCCTTGACTCCTCGAACTCATGGTATCCAAAACATCGAAATGGAGTCTTTGTTGACGTGCATGTTTTGGGATTTCGTCGTTTCGTGATTTCGCATGTCGCGAATTCCTGTTGCAAGTTGCTTCCTTGAATCCTTGAAATCCTGGTATCTGAAACTCTGAAATGGAGTCTTTGTTGATGTGCTTGTTTCAGGATTTTGACTTTTTGCGATTTCACATGTCGTGAATTCCTGTTGCAAGTTGTTTCCTTGAATCCTCCAACTCCTAGTATCTGAAACTCCGAAATGGAGTCTTTGTTGATGTGCCTGTTTCATGATTTTGATGTTTCTCATTTCTCAACTTCGGGACTCCTGTGATGAAGAGTCTCAACTCTTAACTCCTACAAATCCTGGTATCTAAAACTCTGAAATGGATATTAAGTCGTGATTTGATGCCTGTTTCGGGATTTCGGTGTTTTGCATTTCACAACGTCGGGACTCCTGTGATGAAGAGTCTCGAATATTGACTCCTCCAACTCCCGGTATCCAAAACTCTGAAATGGAGTTTACGCTTCTGATCTTTCCATGTGATCATAGTTGCGCTACTGGTCTCGCCACTTTCTCTTGTTCGTCATCGTCAGGTTGAGCTTTCCATCAATGACAAACAAATACTCTTCCTTCTGTATGCCCGTAATAAATATGCCAACAACCTCTTTTCACACTATGAAAAATAGAAGGACACCCCACAAACAAATGTCCTAATCTTCCTGAGTTATGAAGTCTTATTCAAATCCCTAGAGCAACCCCATTTCTTTCCACTCCACTAAGTACATCCGCCATTACTACAGAGTCCTCAACCACATGCAATAAAGGGTTACAAACCAATTTCTCTTGCACCATATGTTCAGAATACGGAGATTACACTCATCATTTCCCAACTCTACCTCAATTCTGCCAAACATTATCTGTAGTATGCCACACATCTCATCTTGATCCCCCCAGGCTCTCCCTACTAAGACTCACATTACTGATATTCATTATATTTCATCGGCAGTCCCCAAGCGAACGAGGTACCATCCACATCATCGTGAAATTTGGTTTATGTCAAGCAAGACATTACACCCCATACATGATATTCCTTCTACGTCCTCACCCCTTGAGGCCAATAACACTTAACCATTGATGTTTTCGTCTGCCACCTCCTAGGATCCCCTGTATTCTCTCATTTTCCACTGTGACAAAGATATCCTGGAGGAACTGAATACCCCTTTTTCCCATGGAATGCACTACATCATCAAGAACTTTTCCTCTCACACAAGGTCTTTCACCCTCCTACCCAAGCCTCAATATGCACAATCAAAACCAATGATATTATTCCTCTGGGCCATGTTGACTCATTCAGAAAACCTATTCTTGCCACATATGATTTTGAAGAGGGAAACATGGGAAACATCTTCCCCATAGTTAATATTGACATTTCCATTAAACCTAACATTGTATAAGAGATCACCATTGGCGTTGCATGCTCCCCTAGATAAATCATTGCTTACAAAGCTATCTTTCAAGAATAGAGAGATATTTTTTCCTAGTCATATATGGAGATGCCTAACATCGATCCTTCTATACTTGAAAATCAAATTGACACATGGATGGATATCACCCTGCTTCGTCAAAAGAGACGCCCCCTACACCCATCCAAAGTTGTTGCTATCAAAGCCAAAATTGACAAGTTACACGTTGTTGGGTTCATTTACCCCATTGCGTACACTTTGTGGGTCTCCAACCCCATCCCCGTTAACAAAAAACATTGAACTATTCATGTCTACACCGAATTTCAAGACCTCAACTACGCTTGTCCCATAGAAAACTTCCCAACCCATTTCATCGAGCAAATAATCGATGATTATGCTAGCTGTGAGGAACTATCCTTTACAGATGGGTTCTTTGGATACAATCAAATTTAGATCCACCCAGCAGATCAATACAAAACCACTTTTACCACCCCTTGGGGTACCTTTTCTTATCGTGTCATTGCTTTTGGACTCAAAAATGTTGGTGCTACGTTTCAACGAGCCATGACTTATGTTTTTCATGATCTTGCTTACATCATCCTCACTTATTTGGATGACCTCACTACTCGATCCAAAGTGAGAACCCAACATTTAGATGACTTATGCATCATTTTTCAATGATGTCGCCAATATAATATCCGCTTGAACCCTCTCAAGTGCATCTTCTGCATCACTGTTGGATGGCTCCTCATGTTCATTCTCTCCAATCAATACATCACTATCGACCCCCTCAAGGTCCAAGATATCAAAAAAAATCCACCACCTTAGAATTTATGCCAACTCTAGAGCTTGCAAGGAAAAGCCAACTTTTTACGTTGGTTTGTCCGAGACTATGCCACACACGCACAAGTTTTTCTCTGCTTATTGTGTCATGATATCCCATTTCTATGGGATGAACATGCTCAAGTAGATTTTGATGATTTAAAATATGCCCTATCCAATTACCCTTTAATTAGTTCCCAAACTATGATATTGATTACATCCTCTACTTATCAACCTCTGTTGTTTCAGTTGCAGGAGTCCTTGTCCAATCAGGGGATGATGGGCATGAAGATGTGATTTACTACATTAGTAAAAACCTTTCAGGACCACCCTTGAAGTATAATCATGATGAAAAACTCCCATTAGCATTTGTCCTCGCAGTCTAGAAACTCCAGCATTATATTCTACTTCGAACTACCAAGGTCATAGCATATTCCAACCCTATGTAGTTCTTTCTTAGTCGATGGTAGATCAACAATTTTTTTTCTCAATGGATCATTATCCTCCAGGAATACGATCTAGAGCTATCTACTCCCAAAAAAAAATAAATCTCTTTTCCTATTTGAACTCATTATGAATTTTCCCTCAGACGCCAAATCTTCCCCCATCAATGAGGATTTCCCTGATGAACACCTTTTTTCATCCCCTCCAATGACCCCTAGTATGATGACCTCCTCGTCTACCTTCATACAACAAAGTTTGGATCTCACCTCTCTCGATATGATCATTGACGCATTCTCCATTAGAGCCCCCAATACCTCCTCATCATACACATTCTCTATCAACGTAGGGTATATACCATCCTTTGGCGATGTCTTACCATCGACAAAGCTGACATAGTCTTGAATGATTGCCACAACAACTCTTGTGGTGGTCACCTCTCGGATATTTCCACCACCCAAAAAATCATTCAGGTAGGGTACTTCAAGTCCACTTTGTTTCATGACTGCATCCAAGTTGTCAAGCGATGCGATAAATGTCATCTTTATGAAAACAAAGCATGAGCTCCACCAACTCTTCTACACCGAATCATCATAGCCGACCCCTTCTATAAATGGGGCATAGACTTCAGGACTTTCCATCCTCCATCCAATAATGGACACAAGTACATTGTCATGGAAGTGGATTATTTTACCAAATGGGTCGAATCCATGCCCACATTTAACAACACTAATGACACAGTCGCATGGGTTTTCTTCAACCATGTCATTAACCGGTTCGAAGTCCCACAACATTTAGTTTATAATCATGATAAACACTTTGAGAATGAGATCTTCGTGGAAGTCTCCTCAAATTTAGGATTCACCCATGAGTTTTCCTCCCCATACTACCCTCATTCCAATGGACAGGTCGAGGCTATCAATAAATTCCTCAAAACCATGCTACAACGCACCATCAACAAACATAAGACTAACTGGAATCATATTTTATTTTTTTCTTTATGGGCTTATCGCACAGACGTAAAAAATGCCACCGGTTTTACACCATTACACCTTGTCATTGGGATCGAATCCACCCTCCCTATTGAGTGAGAAATCCACACATTACGCACTGCCATAGATCTCTTCATTGACACTTCTCCAATGGAACAATGCTTGTTGAACTTAGAATCACTTGATGAATATTTTTTGATCTTCATTACAACACAACAAGGAATCCAAAAAATGGTCGAAAACCACCTTCGACCTCCATGTCAACCTTCGCTCATTCAACGAAGGTGATCTTTTGTTAGCATATGATATCACCCATGACACTCTTGTCCATGGGAAATTCGAGTCATTATGGAATAACCCCTTCATCATCCAACATTGTCTCACTAAAGGTGCCTACATATTGGCCTCTCCCAAAGGCTACCCTCTCAAAGAAACCATTAATGGGTTGTACTTGAAGTAGTTTTACACCTAAACATAGACCCCCTACCTTAGGTTTCTCTTTGTACACATTTGTAGATTTTTTAGTCTTCTTTACTTCCACCACTCCTCATTTCTTATCTATCACCCGTGTTATTGATAGATGCATAACCCATTAGCCTACCACATTGGTTATGATGACAGTGCCAACCGGTGGGCCCAGAATCCCACTTGGGCCACTTGGTCCCTCTATACCCCCTCACATATACTACTCCATTTCAGTCACATATGCTTAAGCTTGACCACCAACAACCAAGCTGAATATAACACCATCATTGGTCTCCTCACCAAGGCTAGTCACCACCACATTCGTAACCTTAGAATTCTATTAGATTCCCAACTTATCGTCCTACAACTCAACAACGCATATCGTGTTCGCGATCCTTGACTCTTCTGCAAATACCTGTAAGTTAGAATCATATCTCGCAACTTTGATTCCACCACATTTACACATATTTCAATAAACCTCAATCAAATAACAAATCATATGGATAAACTAGTATTAGATTGACATTTATCACATTAAAAACACTATATACACAACATGATACATTTCTCAACAGATAGAAATAGACATCATAAATCACAAACACAAAACATAAATAAAATAATGATCAGTATATCCATCATATATATCATCAAGGTCATAAATGTTTTACAAAAAAAATATATACAACTTCATGTAGGCTCATGAGTCCCATCATCCCTATGAATACAAAAACTAGGTATCAAATACCCTATACAAACTTAGTCTCCCAAACCCGTACATCCCAACTTGGCACTCAAGGTGCCCCTAGAGGTCAGGTCCTCTGTCAGCCGGAGGTACCCCACCAGATGGGGGCCCTCCATCTCCAAGAGGCAACTGACCAGTCATAGCTTCCATTGTCACTACTACCATGTGGATGAATACCCACTATTCTGTCGATACTCCCACACACTGGTCTAGGACCTTGTTGTCCTGGATATGGGCCCATACGCCCTCTGGCACACCCTAAAGGATCGACTCAAACCTATTGTGATTATCATTGATGGCAGATGTGACTGTCATTGATGGCAATATCAGAGTATGCAACGATGGAAAAACAGGGACAACGAAATCTCGGGAGGAGAAGCGACAGTGATCTTTGCATCCCATTGAGAATTCCCAATGAACATCATATCTGAGCCCAAGGTCTGACTGACGTTAGATCTAGGAGAACCTGCACGTTCTTTAAAGAGAAAGGTGAAGTGGGGTTATGAAATCCCGAAGGCAGGAGGACAGTTTCAGATACCGAGAGTTGGAAGATTCAAGACTCTTCGTCATCAGAAGTCCCGGAATCGTGAAATGTGAAACCCCGAAAACCCAAAACCCAAAATAGACACACCAACAAAGAATTTTGCAGACTAGGAAATAACTCCATTTTAGAGTCCCAGATACCGGGAGTTGAAGTGTCGAATCACTTCATCACAGGAGTGCCTAAATGTCGAATCGCCAAAATGCGAAATGCCAAAATCCTGAAATAGGCACACCAACAAAGAGCTTCACGTACCAGGAAATAACTCCATTTCAGAGTCCCAAATACCGAGAGTTGAAGTGTCGAAACACTTCACCATAGGAGTGTCGAAATGTCGAATTTCCAAAATGCGAAACAACGAAATACCGGATCTTTGATCCGACTCCATTTTAGAACTTTGGATACCGGGAGTTGGAGGATTTAAGCACCGAGACTCTTCACCACAGGAGTCCCTAAACAGAGAAATTAAAAATGCCAAAATATCGTTGATCTGACTCCATTTCAGAGTTTCAGATACCGGGACTTGGAGTTGTCAAGAACTCTCGCATAAAAAATACCGAAATCGCAATATGCGAAATCACGAAGAGATCTAGACCGTCGAATCATCGAGAGTGTGGACCATTGATCCGACTCCATTTCGGAGGTTCAGATACCATGAGTTGGAAGAGTCAATATTTGAGACTCTTCATCAAAGGAGTCTCGAAATTCTAAAATGCGAAATGTCGAAATGCGAAATGTGAAAACACCTTTTTGGTGTAAGCCTTGGTCACCACCGAAGGTCACATTGTTGAAGAGATGTAGAGAAGAACTAAAAGAGACAAGCTCCATTTCAGAGTTTGGGACATGGATAATTGAGACTCTTCACCACAAGAATGCTGAAATTCAAAAATGTCAAAATGTGAAATAAACGCAAGATCCTACGGATCCAATCCAACGGTGCAGGTGAATTTAAGTATGATTGGAGGGCTATTGTTTCATTTTAGAGTGTAACTGCTAGAAACGACTGATGGCTTCTGCCAGAGGAATGAAACAGGCCTCAGTATGATCGCCAGAGAAGAGGAAGAGGCTCGAGGCATCTTCTGGTGGAAGGAAGACTATTCTTAGAGGTGATTGACAGATGGAAGAGTGTTGAAGCCTGTAACTGCAACAGAGAGGATCAACTCAACTTTGATAGAGAAGATGAAGAGTCTCAACTATGAGACAGGCTAAGGAATATCATCATAACACCTAGTGATTATGGATGCATGTTTTTAACTGCTAGAGAAGCTAAAGAGTTGCGATGATGATCAGGCAGAGCACTCGACATGGAAAGAGAATGCAGAAGCATGGCAGGATAGCATGCACAAGGTGCACAGAGACTATAAGTATGCAGAACAAATAAGAGATGTTGTTGTTGTTGTTCAGAGTGATCAAGGAATGTAGAAGGATTGTGCAGCAGTGGAAACACAGAGAAGAGGAATGGTGCAGTGAATGGACATGGCACATAGAGCATAAAAAGCAGAGGAACAGAAAGCGCAAGGTATGTGTGCAGCAAGACAATGAGTCAGTAAAGGAAGGCTGAGGTGCTCTTGTAGAGAAAATAAGAAGATCAGAAAATGCAAGAAGATACAGACAGAGAGACACTGATACAGGAGAGCAAAGCAGCATAGCAGAACAATGATAAGCCTGGTAAGCCAATGATAAATATTGTATCACTGTGATAAATTTATATATATATAACTTTATATGTTAGGGTGGAAGAGAGGTGCTAGGGAGGACTGTTATCCTCAAAGGCTCAAGTGGGTTCCTGAACATAGGGAGTTGTAACTTCCATCTGGCTGCAGCTAGAGAAACCAGGGTCGCAGGGTGGCGGAAGGGAGAATTGTTGTTCTCTGTTATACAAGTTGGTGCCTGTGTGACTGGAAGTTGGTGCTTCCATCCAGTTGGTGCTGGAACACTTAGCGAGTTTGTGCTTCCTTCTAGTGGGTGCTAGAGAAACCATGGAGTTGGTGCTTCCATCTAGTAGGTGCTAGAGAAAAAAGAGAGCTAGTGCTCTCAACAAGTTGTAGCTTGCAAAATACAGGTTGAAGCCTCATTATGAGTTGGTTCTCATAGGTATGATAATGTACATAATGTAAATAATACGTATCATATAAAGAAGAAGAGGTTTTTACCCTTTATGGGTTTCCTCAGGAAATATTTGTCTCTGTGTATTCCTTATGTGTGAATGATATTGAATGTTCTATTGCTTACTTCCTTGCATTATGGTG
>SNQJ01S0054546.1:46794-70618 GCA_010110895.2 Picea sitchensis | reverse complement strand
AGTTATAATAACAGATTTCATTCAATGTAAATTGGACTAGGTCCATTATAGTATTAAATAATGCCAACTATGGTAGTTAGATATAATAAATGGGTAGTTAGATATAATAAATGTACAAGGACTTATTAGAAGGTTCTACTTCTAGAAGGTTCCTCCTTTAGAATGTTCTTAGGTCATTATATAAAGGGGTTCAAACAATGTAATGAGATATAAAGACAAATATTGTATTTGGAGTTGAATCTCATTAGGAGGAACCCCCCTCGAAGAGGGAAGTGAACAAAAGAGGATCTCTTCCATAATAGGATCCATTGTATGGTGTTGCCCTACCTCAAGGGTTTTCTTATAATTAAAGTGTGGTTTATTCTATATTTATCTATGGATATATTGTTTATTTAGTATTTTTTGGTGATTATATTTGTATATATACTCATGTACTTAACAATTGGTTTGAGAGAACTTTCCTTGGTAGACGTTGTGGGCAAATTTTTTTTTATTTTTACAAACTCTTTTTTTTTCAGAGAAAAAAAAAGAGGGTCGTGAAATTCCAAAAAAGTTTGGTATATTTATGTGAAATATTTGTCCAAACATGTAGTATATATGATTTCCACTCAGAAAAAAAAACCCAAGTTAAAAAAAAAATTGTTCAAAATGGAGTCCAGAAAGTCAAGATATTGAAGTTTTAAAATATGCACATTTTCAGGGTTTTTTTCGTGGATGACGGAATGAGTTTTTGATTTTTGTAGCATCCAGAGGTTGAATTTCCTTAAATATTTTTTATATATCTGAGTTCCTTTTTAAAAAATAGTTGATTTGAAAAAAAAAAATCATGTGAATTAGAGCTCCAAAAGTGAATATATCGCTGATTTAAAATCATCCATTTGTAGGGGTTTTCATGATGGTGGTGGGACCGTAGAGCTCATCGTTTTTCACAGTGTACTCAGATTGCTACCAGATCATTGCCATTGGATAGATAATTTGGATATCTTTATTCTAGTACATTATATGTGGTGTTTCCAATGGATATTCACTCTCAACTCAAGAAAATTCTACACCATGATTGAAGCATTCAAATCCCAAATGCATGACACTCAAGAAGGTATCGGGGATGATTTTTGTAGTATTCATAAGTCCTTTGCAAGAATGAATGAGAAATGTTCTTTGATGAACATCATGAATGAATATCATCAAGAAGATTATTCTTGGTATGCTTTGGAGGATTATTGTGATGATTGGTATATGGATAGTTGTCATTTATGGAATGACAGCCACTTCCATCTTCTATTTGATGACTCTCCTTCACCTTATGTAGAGAAAATTATGGAGAAAATTCCACCACCTTCTATGCACACTATTTTTCAATATTCTCCAGTACTAGTGTGTTATTCAAATGATTTTTTGGATATGGAGGTATCTCCATATTTGGATCCCCATGATCAATGTAGATCTTTGGAGCATCATTTTCAGTGAGTTCTTGAATTCATATATTTTTAGCGTGGAGTTCACATGAGCACTTAGACATGGGACCCCAATTCACAATGGAAGTTGGAATACCTCAACATGATGGTTTTTATTTCTCCATCAGACCTTGGTTATCTAGTCTACTTTAGCACTATGGTCCACAGTTATCCATGGGACCCTGGTATATGGTTGTACATCAAGCATGGAGGACAACGCTCTCATAAGGGGGATGAAATGTTAGATATATAGAGAGGTAGTGTGGGGGACCGGAGGGCCCATAGTTATAATAGTAGAGGCCATTCAATGTAAAGTGGACTAGGTCCACTATAGTATTAAATAAGGCCCACTATGTTAGTTAGATATAATAAGTGTAAGATGACTTTTTAGCAGGTTCTACTTCTAGAAGATTCCTTCTCTAGAATGTTCTTAGGTGATGGTATCACTATATAAAGGGGTTCAAGCAATGTAATGAGATATGAATATAAATATTGTATTTGGATCTGAAGCTCATTAGGAGGAAGCCCCCACGAAGAGGCAAGTGAACAGGAGAGGATCTCTTCCATAATAGGATCCATTGTATGGTGTTTCCCTAACTCAAGGGGTTTCTTATAATAAAAGTGTGGTTTCTTCTATATTTCTCTGTGGATCTATTGTGTATTTAGTATTTATGGTGATTATATTTGTAGATCTACTCAGGTACTTAACATCATTCTCCTGATGCTAGATCCATTTTTACAATTGTTACCAATCATCCATCAACACCCCGACCAAGGGAATTCTTGAGTCCCATAGAATCTTGACTTCATTCATGTTACTCGCCAGTACCTAATATCATCTATTACTCGGTGGATTTGAAGAAGTTCTTAGCTTCTTTACATCACATCTCCCTTCATGTCGACATCAACACAGTTTCTAGAAGGGAAACAGTATCTTGACTCTCGTTACCTTTTCAATGAGGATTCTCGGACGACACAGAGAGAATCATCATTGCTTTTGGATTCCGTTGAACCCCATAACATTCGACTTCAGAAAACTCTCATGTTAGGGTGGGTGTTCCTATGCGACCATTGCAGTTGTTTCATACCACCTGAAGACCTTTGAAGTTGATCGTCCATCAATGCCTATGATTCATTGACACTTCTTATAGTCGTCCATTACTCACTTAAGAGCAAGTTTTCCAGTCAAAACCGTCATCTATCGTTATCAACCACTTCCGAGGGAATTGAAGTTATCTACATCATCATACATATTCACTTACAGTCCCACATTTTGGTCTCATGACACAAGAAAGGGGCATGCCTACCTCATTTGTATACATATTTTATTTTTTCTCCCTAGAGAAAGGTTTGGTTCCCACAATTTTCCCTATCCCTCCGGCAGATCTCTCTTGTAGTTCCTCTCTTCACTTTTCCTTAAAATGGCACTCTCAACAAAAGAAACATTGATGTATTTTGGATATACGTATGTTCCTAACCTCACACAAAAGGGGGCATCTGTTACCATTGAAAAATCATCTGTAACATTGCACACAATGGTTGAATAAAGACATCAATTTCATCAACAATTAGTCCACCTACAACAACAAAATCCATCAAAAAGGAAAAAAACTATATACTTGGTTCAAAAATCAAAGTGTGCAAATTCACCAAAGCAAGCATGTGCACAGTGTGAAGAATGAGTAGGCTAACACAACCATCATCGCACATTGTGCGCAAGATGCGTGACTATATACGAGAAAATCTATGCACTTCTCATGAATGACGTATTTATGAATCTTTTCGGCTTCTCAACCACTTCTAGTATGACCCCCAACATGATTTGACACTCAGATCTGAGCCAAATCTATCTTGGAGGATGGTCAAGGGCTAGGAAGTGCCCTAAAAGGCACCTTGTTCACACTATGAACCAGTTGTATCTTTCCATGAATGGCCACTACAAGTATGTGCCATGGGTGTGCTAGAAAAATAAGAAATCCAAGGTATTGTTATGCTGCAATAATTCTTCTTGGAGAATCCTCTTTTCTTTTTGAATCATTCAAGCACTATAGCAAGGGCCATTTCACTCACCTTTTGTGAGGATTGGCATTATATTTATTTTCCGTTGTTACTTTCCATTGCATGAAGATAAGATCTCTCTATTAGGGAACTCAAGATCCCAACCAAGGAGGAAGAGAAAATTCACAAGTCCCTGTCTTTCTCTATGATGTTATCCTATCAATTGTCTTCGTAGCAATATGATTGTCATTTTTTGTTTTTGATGGTTTTAGTTCTTGTAAGCTTCTCTAACATTTATTTCCTTTCATTTTTAGTTTTATTTACTTATTTCATGTGTATTTGGTTATTTAATCAAATCACAAAACTTTGTCTTGGTTAGCTGACTTAACTAGGCAAGTGTTGTGTTTTTTCTCACCCATGTGACAACCAACACAACAATGGTTTTTGTGAAGTCTGGTGTGGTCAAGGAAATATATTTTCACATCATCTCTTTAAGTTTTTAAAAATATTGAGTTGCCTCCGCAGTCCATGAAAATTCATCCTTCTTAGTTAATCTTGTTAAAGGTGTTTCTATTCTTCCATAGTTATGAACAAGCTTGCAATAGTAACCTATCAAACCCAAAAATCCTGTAAGACTCTTCAATGTTTTGGGAATTGACCAATCATTCATGGTATTAATCCTGTTAGGGTATACATTGACACCTTCATGAGATAAAATATGACCCAAATACTCTACCTCCTTCACCCCAAAGAAACATTTGGATGGTTTGGCATATAGTTGTTGCTTCTTTAGTAGTTGTAGCACCTTGTCAACATGTCGAACGTGATCCTCCCAAGAATTTCTATCGATTAGTATATCATCAAAAAATACTAAAACAAATTTTCAAAGGAAGGGATTGAAAATGGAATTCATGAAACCTTGGAATGTGGAAGGTGCATTCGTAAGGCCAAAAGGCATGACCAAAAACTCATAATGGCCTTCATGCGTTCAAAATGTTGTTTTTGAGATATCTTCTTCCTTCATTCTAATATGATGATACCATGAACGAAGATCCAACTTTGTGAAATATATTGATCCATGTAGTTCATCTAACAATTCATCATTGACGAGAATGAGAAAATTATATTTAATAGTGGTCTTGTTGAGATCTCTATAATCTGGACACATACACCATGAGCCCTCTTTCTTGAGTACCATTACCACCGGTGCAAAGTAAGAACTTTGGCTAGGTCTAAAAACACCATCCCCTAACATTTCTTTAGCCATATGCTCAATTTCACTCTTTTGGGCATAAGGGTATATGTAAGGCCTAATGTTAGGAGGACCACTTCCAAGAATTAGGTGAATAGCATGATCATCATTTTGAGTGGGTGTAAGACCTATGGGAATATCTTCAAATACTTTGGAATACTTATCAATGATCCCCTGAAGATCTATGTGAATAGATGGCTTAGATGTTTGAACATCTAGTGAGAATAGTTGTACAATTACACCCTGATGCCGCCTTTTCAATATTTTTTTCATTCCATTAGAGATTATTACCTTACAGGGTTTCCCTATGATACCCCTAAATTCAATTTTCTTTCCTATGAATGAAAATTTCATGAAAATTTCTTGAAAATTAAAAGCCATTGTTCCCAATGATTGTAACCATTGGACTCATATTACGACATCAAAAGGACCCATGGGTATAGCAATCATTGAACTATTCATTACATATTCCCCCATAGTAAGATTGATCTTATGGTATTTTCCTAAGTAATTGATAATTCCTCCATTTGCAAACATTACTTGAAACTTTGGCGCTGGATATATAAAGAAATTGAGAGATTTGGCTAATTTATAGTGAGTGAAATTATGAGTACTAACAGAATCAATTAGGACTATTACCTTTTTATTTTTTATATAGCCTTCGATCTTGAGGGTTTGAGGAGTGATAATTCCAACCAATGCATTACATGATATTGTGGGAGTAATCTCTTCAAAAGAAATATCTTCTACATTTTTATCTTGAGATGGTTATTGTTCTTCTTCTTGTTCTTCTTGTTCTTCATAATATATGTAGAATAATTTCTTCTCACCACACTTATGTCCCTTACTGTATTTGTTGTCACAATTAAAGCATAAATGTTTTGATTTTATTTTCTTCAATTGTTGAGGTGTCAGCCTTGTAGGTTGAGGCATTTTAGAAGAAGGAATGTTATTCTCTCGATATATGTTAGGAGTGGTCCTTCTAGTATCCATAGCCATAATTTTACTTTCAACATTTCTCGCTACCCTGAATGCATTCTCCAATGATTTGGGTTCCTGAAGGTGAACCTCATGTTGAATGTTATACTTTAAAGTTCCTATGAATACATCAATCAGGTTCTCATCTAGAGTATCTTTTACCTTTATATTCAATCTTTGGAAGTTCTCAATTTGCTCGGCAACTTAACCCTTTTGCTTGAGATTTATCAATTGGCTAAATAAGGTATTGCTCTTTGTATCCTCATAGTGTGTTATCATTTCTTTCGTGAAAATTGTCCAAGTGACAAGTCATTTGCGAGAACAAAGACATCGATACCACACAAATTGATTGGGTTGTATTTATAAAGAAGCAATGTGTACCTTTTTTGTATGTGGCACATCATGTAGATCAAATGTTTTCTCCATCTAAAGTATCCATGTGATTGGATCCTTTCCATCAAACTTCCTCATATATATCTTATGAAAGTGGTTGGTCTTCAACCCAAAGTTGGAGTTTCTCCAGTTTTGATTCATCTTCCTTCTGTCCTCATCATGAACTTTATGGGATACATTTTGACTTTCAGGTGGCCTCTCTATTAGTGAATTTTCCAATCCTTCCATGATATCCCTTTTTAAACCATCCATATTAGTATCCATTATTTCCTCCAAATTAGCTTCAGTTGAATCCATCAACCCTTTTAGTTCATATTTTGTTACTGTATTATTTTGTAAATGATTTATGTCCATGCACATTTCTATACTTTCAACAAGAGTCAAAGTAGGACTGTCTGGAGGCTTATTTGGTGTATAAGTTCCCTTTTTTCTGGCATGTTGGCCAAGTATCACTTTTAAACGTTGATTTCGAGGTGGTTTTGATAGATGATCTTTATTATACTGTATATCCAAAATTTTGGCCCTTCTCCGTCTAGAAATTTCATTTTGTAGTTATCTGATACGTCTTCTCTACAATTCCACAATTCTGATCCAAATTGGATGTGCCAATTGGAAGTTATGGTAACTTCCCCAAACATTCCTGATTTTTGTCCTTTCCAGGAGAACATACTTGTAAAGCATGCCAAGAGCACAATATATGATATTTGATTATGAAACTTGCACCATAAATACTAAAGACTCTCCACTTTCCAATGCAACTAGTCTCACTTAATTTGGATACACATCAAATAGTATATCATTTTTTTACCTGGAACACATGTTTGAGACAAGTTAATATGACTAGTTAGATACCCTATCTTACACATGGTGTATCTACAAATGTGCCATGACCCAGAAACTGAAATTTTTATCATAGATACCTTGATAATTTATATGAATATCCTTTATGTTTCAAGGTATGAAACATCATATCAAATATTTTATAGTGAAAAGTATGTGATGACTAAATTCAAGATGATTCCATAACCCTATCTTACACAGGCTATATCTCCGAAAATATAAGGCCTCAAGAGATGAAATTTTAATCCCACATACCTTGATCCCTCTACTGAATATCCTCCAAGGTGTTCCTTTCGAAACGTTGTAGAAAAATATATTTAGTGAAAATTCCAAGGTGTCTCATATGTAGTAGTGAAACCCCAAGACCTTTAGCTCTGATACCAAATGTTAATAACCAAATATCAAAATAACATAAAAAAAACCTCATAATAAGTATTAAATGCCTTGAAAAAGAGAGAATTTTAGATAATTTGCCTCTTCGAGGGGAAAACCTCCTTATGCACCACATAAATTTCCCAATACAATATGATTCAAAATGAAAAGGTCTCCTTGGTATATATATAGGAGACTAGGAGGTACAATTAAAACTAATGGACCCAAACCAACATAAATAAAACAAAATTACTAATGTAATATGCCCCAATTAAGGGGTAATGTTCCACTATTTAGAGCTTAACAGGGCACTTGTTAGCAAATCCTTTAAACAATGGAATTTTTCTTCACACTTGGCACTCCACTCAAACTTTAATCTTTTCTTTTGCAAAGATGTTATTGGGTGTGCAATTTTGGACAATCCTGCAGTGAATCTCTAGTAATAACCAGCTAGACCCATAAATGATATAACCTCTGAAATGTTTGTTAGCACTAGCCAACCTTGATTGATTCAATATTTTCAGGATCCATTGCTATGTTGTCTTCTAAAACAATGTGTGACTTAAATAATGGATCTTCTTTTGATAGAAAGTGAATTTAATTAATTTGGCATACAATTGGTGTTATCTTAACACTTGTAGCACCATCCTAAAATGTTTCTCATGCTCTTATTATATCTTGGAACATATAATAATATCATTTAATAATACAATTACAAACCGATCTAGGAAATCTTTGAACACCCCATTCTTCAGACCCATAAATGTAGTTTATGCATTTATCAATCCAAAAGGGACCACAAAAAATTCATAGTGTCCATACCTTGTCCTAAAGGTTGTTTTTCTAGTATCCTCTTCTTTGATTCTCACTTGATGATATCCTGATCTATAGTCAATATTGGAGAACATATTTTTTCTTTTCAGCTGATATAAAAGATCATCAATCCTTGGCAAAGGATACTTATTCTTGATTATAACCTTGTTCAATTGTCTGAAGTCAATTCATAACCTCAATGTTCCATATTTCTTCTTGAAAAAATGAACTAGGGAATCCCAAGGAGAAGCACTTGGGCATATTTACCCTTTCTTTAACAACTCTTCTAGTTGCATTTGCAACTCTTTTATCTCTGGTGTGTTCATTCTATAGGGAGTCTCATATACTAGTGAAACTTCAGGAATTAAGTCAATTGAGAAATCTATATCCCTCATTGGTGGAAATATTCGAAACTCCTTAAACACATCCTCATACTCTTTCAAGACTAGATAATCTTCGAGGTTTGGCTCCTTATCCTTCATTCGTTCTTCCATATGGGATGCATATATCTGGCACCCTTTTCTAAAATGTCTTTTTAGCTGCATTGTTGCAACCTTTTGGATAGATATAGGTCTTGGAATACTGTGCATTGTCCTTGAATTCCCTTCTTCATCAAGACATGTGAAAACCTTGTTATAACAATCTAAAACAACATGATGGTTTTCTATCAAATCCATGCCAATTAAGAAGTCATAATACCCAAGAAATATGATGTTCAAATGTTCCTTAGTGTTAGTTCCATTCATGTTTATAGGGCATTATTTAACAAGTTAATTAATTCTTCTCTTGGTTCCAGTAGCAAGTTGAACTAACCGAGAATTTCCATGCTTGCACTTCCTCAATTTAAATATTTCAACTAGATTTTAATCTATATAGCTATGATTAGATCTAGAATAAATTAAAATAGTTATGGGATGATTATCAATCTTACCTTCCACTTCAATCATGTGGGATTGATAGTCCTCTTATCTATTGTCCAAGGATTCATAGATCCTTGGAATGATTTTTCCCACATCATCTAATATATCCTCCCTATTGATGCTATGCAAAGTCTTCATCGTATCTCCTCAATGAGGAAAATATTTATACATGTGATATCCTTCACATCCCCAACACTTTATGGGATTCTTCCTTGGCCTCTTTCCCAAGGAATCCGTCATTTTCTAATCACCTTGAGATGGTTTCCCTTGTTGATATGATTGAGATATATTACTCATGAAAGGTGGCTTGAATCCTTTCTTCCGTTGGCCCAACTTTCCTTTCTTCTTGTCATCCCATTCCCTTTGGAAAATTGGTTGTCCTCTATTATACACATACAAATACTTGTCCTTTCGTATGGATTATTCTAAATTCTTTGGTTCATCAAACTAAATTTTATCCTTGTAAAAGGATGCCATTTCACTCAGGAACCTATGAATTTTGACCTTATCATCTCTGATTAAGCTCACATACCTGAGCATTTCCAAGAACTTTCTCTCATATTCATCCATGGTCATGTTCTCAAGTTTGAGCTCAAATAACTCTTGCATCTTATTGTCATAATATTGTTTCTATAATTACTTTTGTTGAAAGTATTTCTTGAAGTAATTCCAAGAAATCATCTTCTCATCAAGGTGATTAACCTACTTCAGTCGATCCCACCACCTATATTCCTTCCCTTGAAGGCGGTAGGTTGTAATTCTGGATTCTTCATTTGACGAGTAGTTATGCAATTGGAAATATTTTCTAATTCCATTCAACCATGCTTCTACATATTCACCTTTGTTGTTTTCTCCATCAAATGATTGTGGCTCGATTTTCCTTAGTTCCCCTTGCAAGTTATATAACCCATGTCTTCTTCTCTGATGCCTGATAGGAGATATACTTGGGTTGGTTGTTGACCTTGAAAATGCATATGTTTTTCTAAATCATGATCTAGATGATGTTGATGTCTACTAATACTCCTTGATCATCTAGATCCTCCATGATCATCCCTCCTATTATGAGAACCAGATGCTTCCACTTGCTTGGAACTAGCTTATTTCCTTTTTCTTGAATATTTTTTCAATTTATTCTGAAACATATTAAAGATTTGAAGTATATATTATTGATCCATCGTTATCCTCTTATTATCATTCCTATATCTATGCACCTCTTTTGTAGGATTCTCATACTTACATGCTCTTGCCTATCTCTTCTCCCATTAGACTTAGTATCAAAATTACCCATGCTGACACAAAGGCCTCTAATTTCTTCTTCATGGATGTAAGACTCTCGATCATCATCCATATCTATATTTCTCATGTAGGGACTAAAGTCTTATTTTTTGTATCTCTAATTATGTAAGAATGTGCAAGTCATAATTTCTACTAGAAATAAGCATATTGCAAAATATTTATCAATTAGATTATAGGACATTCTTAATTTTAAATTATGAAAAATATTGATGCACTACTCCCAAGTATTATTCCTTAAATGAATTACTCTCTGAAACATCTTTCCAATGGCTATTCTCATGCCTCAATTTGATTTCTGAGTGAAATGTTACAACATCCACATGTTGCAATTTCCACTAATTTACTGCTACAACAATCTCTTTTATCACTTTTTGAGAAAATATGATGCTCAATTTAAAATTATGGGTGGATATATGTCTTCTACTCCTCAATACCTTTCCTATGAATATATCTCTTCTCAAATCCAAGCTCCAAGTGGAAAGTTATGGTCCAGAGATGTTTTGACTATTTTAGTCAATTTATCCAAGTATGCAACTTGTGTCTTATTTTACTCCCAACACATTTTCAGGTACCTATAACCCAATTTTGACTCCACCGCTGGATTCTTTGGGTCATAATATTTCCATTGGTTGCTCCTATGCTCCAAACAAGCTCCCAAGAATGAATTTATTCCCTCCAAAAGTAACTTTGGTGCCAAAATTTTACCCTCACTGTTTTGTCCCTCCTAAAGTAAGAGACAATGTACCTTCGTAAACTCTATTCTTGTGGGTTTCGACTACCTAAAAACATCATTTAAGGCCTCAAAATCGGCTTGAAAGTTGATGACTTGTAAAAAAAATAAAAATTATTAAAAATTCGATTGTTTTACTACTGTAAAAAGTCTTTAAATATGAACTATTGATCTCAAATCACATGGAATCTGACCCTTTCATCCATGCTACATAGACCATCGATGACATACATTCTTCCTTGGGTGCACACCATTATTTCCCCGATATGTCGACGTGATTTTTGTCCATCGACCCATTCCCCCGACCATCGATTTATACACATAGCTAAATCAACCAATTCAACCATCAACCATCGACAATATTCATTGGTGAATGAAAATCCTCATTGATTTGGATGATGACCGACCACTAACCCATCAATGATTGATGATCCCTGATGACTGTCAAAAACACTTCCCTAAATTGGTTGACTTGACCATCGATCATCGACCACTTCTATTGGATGAAGTGGCACTGCTGACATGGCATGCCGCATGGATGTTTATGTTGCATGAAACATCATCCTAAGGTGTCAAATTGGGTGACATGCAATGACACATGGATGATGAAATCAACATATTCTTGTCCTTCATCTATGATCGACCACTTCTCTTGGAAAAATGAAAAATCTTGACACAATTTGTCGATCCCCGATTCGTCGGTCATCAACGATCAACAACCCTCCCAGACGCATGAAACCTTTGTCGTATTCAGTCGATCCTCGACCATTTTCCATCGATTATTGGTGATCCACTCTGGAATCATGAAACCTTTGTTGGATTACTGAGAGGGGGGGTGAATTAGTAATATCTTAATTATAATCCTTTTTCTTCAAATAATGCAAGTGTTATATCAATGTAGAATTATTATCCAATAATGAGAAATAAGAAATGAAAAATCACACACATAAATAGTACACCAGTGTTTTATGTGGAAACCCAAATAAGGAGAAAACCACGAAATGTTTTTTATTATATGTCTTGAAGAATTACATTCATTGGAAGCACCAACTTCCTTTTTTTTCCAACTGCAACTAAAAGGAGGCTCCAACCTCCTAGTTTCTCAGGCTACAACCTGAGGGGATGTCCAAATCCCCAATTCTTTGGCTACAACTAGAAGGAGGCTACAACGCCCTATGTTATCTGGATACAACCAGAAGGTGGCTACAACCACCTGTCCTTGCCCCGTCCAACTACCCTGAAGTAGAAGTAGAATGATGGAACCACTGTCACACTATCACTTTGAGATATACGATTGTAAACCTGTACTAATAAAATTTAACCATGCATAAACCATGCATCAACATATACCTCAACCTATAATCAATACCATAAAAAAGTGAATCAACCATGCACCAATCTGTACCATAAACAAGTGCATCAACCATGCACCAACCTGTACCAAACAATCTGTAATAAACCTCTACCATAAACAAGTGCAACCAAACATGTACCAAGTATGTACAAATCATGTTTCAACTACTTATCAACTATGAATCATCAATATGTACCAAAATCATTGACTATACACCTCATGTATGCGCCAAATCATCAACTACTTGTCTCAACCATGTGCCCAACTTGTACCTCAACCAAGTTTTGGACTAGTCAACAACTCTAACTTGAAATAATCATAATTTTGTACCTGTAATGAATAAAGATATGAAACTGATACAAAATTTGGTTCAATGTGTTTTTTTCAATTCCTCCAGGTGTTAGTAATTGGAACCCCTCAGAAACATAGTTATAGTAAAAATGACATACCTTGCTGAATTTTGGCTTATTCTAGAGAGAGACCTTGTAGAGCATTCCCCGCACGGAATATTTGTTGAATATATCTGAAACTGTTACACAACATACTGAATACTGTATTATAACCAACAAATTTGGTCTTACTGAATTTGTATATTTTATGAGTAAGTTATGACGTGTTTACCCAAAACACCTTTTTTTGACTAGTTTCAGGACTAGCCACAAACCCTATTTTCCACGGAGTGTAACTCCAAAAATACAATGAACCACAAGATGATTTTTTTACCACAAATACTTGGATATGTTTCCTCAATGGAATAGAAATTTCATAATCTGAATCTTTCTAGAAATTTTTTTATTGTGAAAATGGTGAAATAACCTGTAAATGACATACCTTAGAAAGCATCATCAAAAGAATTTATCGTTGCTTGAATTTTGGCCTTTTCTTCACCTTCCCTAAGAAATTTGGCTTAGATATCCTTTGGTTACCTCGGAAACCTGTAGGTATTCAATATTCTCAAGTGTGTCTAAAATGATAGATCCTTGCCTCTTATTTATACTATCCAAGTAGCTTCCTTAAAAACATCTTCTAGGCCACTTCGCCCACTTTCCTTATTTTAGGGTTAACCCACTTCTAATTTCTCCATTAAATTTATTATTTAAATAATTTATTTTGTATTCACTTTGAATTATACTACACTCATCAATTCACCTTATTACTTACCTTCTAAAATATCTTAAACCACTTTGACTACTTTGACCTTTTGGGGCTTCTAGATGACATAAGAGGGTCCTCCAACTTCGTAAGGCCATAACTCTGAAACCATGAGGAGTTATGTGGCGTTACACATACCACCAGAAATGGAATGACATGTACCATACATATAGAATATTATTACCTGGAAATATATCAAAACTCATACCATTATCCATCAAACAAACTTGGGTCCACTACCCAAACCTTGGTTCTCCAACTTCTCATGGCCATAACTCTCTAACCATGAGGACTTATGTGACATTCCACATCCACTGAAAATGGAATGATAAGCATTATCCATATAGGATAGCTTCAATGAAAAATTCACTGACCTTCGTCTTATTATTCCATAAATAAGCATGGGTTCTCTAACCATACTTCTAGGATAACTCAATCCGCAAAGCGTCTTTTCGTGAGGGCTTTCACCATAAGGGGACCACTTTGGAGTTCATTGATTTCTACTTATTATCAACCATGAAAATAAAATAACGAGTCATATTTACATCAAACAGTATTGGGTCCATTACCCAAACTTTGTGCTACGGGGCTTTCTTCAAGGGTTGACATCAAGGACAACCAAACTTAATCAACAATATCCCCCTTTGGCATTGATGGAAACACTATGGTGAAATACTGAAATCATATCACTCATGATCACCCTGGAACCATGCCTCTGTCCTCTACATCTGATAAATCTCTCCCCCTTTGTCATCAATGAAAAAGGTATCTTTCCATCTTGGGATGCTCCCCCTAACTGAATTGTCTTCTTATGGTGCTTCCTCATGTACATCTAAGATATATAAGATAAGCATTTAAAATCATTCATTTTGGAGTAGAAATAAATCCAAGTCTCTGGCGAAGATACTCAAAGGCTTCTCGTTGAAGTGGTTTTGTAAAGATGTCTATCACTTGTTCTTTTGTCCCCACATACTCAACTCTAATGTTCTTTTCTGCAACCTGTTCCCATAAAAGGTGATACTGTATTGGAATGTGCTTCGGCTTGGGGTGCAACACCGAATTATTTGAGATATTGATGGTGCTTGCATTATCAAAATATATTTGAATGGGCTCATCATACTCAACCTGTATATCTGTCAGAGTTTGTTTCATCCAAAGAACCTGTGTACAACATGATGTTGTTGCAATGTACTATGCCTCGACTATAGATAAGGATACTGATGATCGTTTCCTACTTAGCCATGATACTAAAAACTCACTCAAGTAGAATTTTTCTCCACTGGTGCTTCGTCGATCATCAATACAACCTACCGAATCTGCATCTGTGTAGGCAATAAGTGATAGATCCTTTCCTTTTAGATACCACAATCCAAAATCTTATTTTCCTTTGAGATCTCTGAAAATCCTCTTCACTGCTAATACATGTGATTCCTTTGGTGCTACTTGAAATCCTGTCACCTTTCCAACTTCCTACATTACATCTAGTCTAGATGTTGTCACATATAGTAGGTTGCTAATCATTGACCTATATTTCCTCTGATCTGTAGACTTCAAATCATCATCTTTTCTCAACTTGAAACTGGTTTGCATGGGAGTGATAACTAGTTTGCAATCTTCCATACCGAACATTTTTAGCATTTCTATGATATACTTTGTTTGAGAAATAAAATTCCTTGGCTACTTTGGCATATCTGAAGTCCCAGAAAGAAGGATAGTTCTCCAGGTAACGACATTTCAAATTCATTATGCATATATTTTGCAAATTTTTGTCTTAAATTTTTACCATCACTACCAAAAATAATATCATTAAGATAAACTTCAATTAATAAAATATTACCTTGACTTACCTTGATGTAGGGGTTGTTGTCTACACTTCCTTTTCTGAATCCTACCTACTGCAGATACTTATCCAGTCTAGAGTATCATGCTCTAGGAGCCTATTTTATACGATATAAGGCCTTCTTTAATTTACACACATAATCTGCATTTTCTGACAACTGAAATCCTTCTCGTTGTTCAATGTAGACTTACTCTTCAAGTTCCCCGTTCAGAAAAGATGATTTTACATCCATTTGATACATTTTAATATTTTTGGAGCATGCATAAGCTAAAAGAAAATGGATTGCTTTCATTCTGGCAACTAGGGAAAATGTCTCTTCAAAGTCGATTCCTTCAACCTGTGCATATCCTTTACATACCAATCTACCTTTGTTCCTTGTAACCTATCCATCTTCATTCAATTTATTCCTGGAGACCCACTTTGTGTCAATCACATTCTTATTCTTTGGTCTTGGAACCAATTCCCAAGTGTCATTTTTCTCTATTTGATCCAATTCTTCATCCATGGCCTTATTCCAAGATTCATTCTTGTTGGACTCTTCAAAATAGTTTGGTTCAATTGTAGATAAGAGTGCTAGGTGTGTTTGTTCTAGTGAACAGATTCTTCCTCTAGTCTCAACTCCTGCATCTTTGTTTCCGATAATCTAATCAAAAGGGTGATTCTCCTATACTCGTTTACTGGGTGTCTTTGGAGACACTTGATGAACTTTCTCTTATTCTTCTGTCATATTCTCTTCATATTCCTCTTCTACTTCTTTTTCATCTTCTTCTTATTCTTCTAAGGGATATTCCATTGATTCATTTTCGTCCTTTGATTCTAGTCTTCCTGTTTCATCAATTGTTACGTTCATGCTTTCTACAACTTTGTTCAATTTTAGATTGTAACACTTGTATTATTTCCTTGTACTTGAGTAACCAACAAGTACTCCTTTTTCCACACGAGAGTCAAACTTTCCCATTCCACCATGTTCTCTTTTGATATAACATTTGCTTCCAAAAACTCTGAAGTGCTTTACATGTGTTGGTCTTCCTTTCCATAGTTCGTAAGGAGTTTTTTCAGTGTTGCTTCTGAGCACTACTTTGTTTTGAATGTGAACTGATGTATGCACTACCTGTGTCCAAAAAATATCTTTCAATTTCGAATCCATTAACATTGTTGGAGCCATTTCCTGTACTGTCATGTTCTTTCTTTCAACAACTCCATTATGTTGAGGTGTCCTAGCAATGAAGAATTGCCTTTTTATTCCATGATTTCTCCATTAGTCCATAAATTCCTTTGAGGTGAACTCTCCTCCATTATCAGATCTCAAGCATTTGATTTTTGAATCCATTTCATTTTCAACCATTTCCTTGTAGATCTTGAATTTTTCAAAAGATTATGACTTGTTCTTGAGAAAGAAAACTGTAGTCATTCTTGTATAATCATCAACTAATAACATGAAGTATTTCTCACCTTTTAAGCCATTTTTTTTAGTTGGTCCAACTAGCTCAGTATGCCCAATTTCCAATGGCCTTGTCATTGAATATTCCTTTGATTTAAACCCGGTCTTTGATTTCTTTCCTTGTTGACAATGCTTGCATAAAGTGTTGGTTGGTTTCGTGATCTGGGGTATTTAACTGACTACTTCTCTTTTGATGACTTTGACAAGGTTATCAAAATGTATGTGCCCCATTCTTCTGTGCCATAGCCAAATTTCATCTTCCTTTCCTAGACAACACTTTTTATTTCCATTTTCACTTAACACATATATGTTGCTTGAAGTTATTGCGGCTGTAGCGACTGATTTCCCTCAAACTTATTTTCTTATCTCACACTTTTGTGAATCAAAAGTAAATTTATGACCTTGGTCACACATTTGACCCACACTTAGAAGAATGTGTTTCATATCTTCTACTAGTAGAACCTTTTTTGCCTTTTCATTCTTGTTCCCAATTCAGACTGTGCCTTTTCCAATGATTTTGGTTGAATCATCATTTCCGAAGGAGACTGATCCATCTCTTTCCTTTCATAATGTAAGAAACTTGTCTCTATCACCTGCCATGTGTTTTGAACATCCATTGTCAACATACCAACCACGTTTTTTCTGCTTAGCTGTTAGAGAAATTGTGCATTCCTCATTTCTATATTGATCTTTCTTTCTTATCCATTTTGTTTTATGAGGTTCATGTCTGTGACTTTTGTTATTCTGTTGAGGTTCTTTAGGAAGGACTTTCATTCTGCAATCTTTGGCCACATGTCCAAAATTATTAAATTTGTAGCATTCCACTTCAGTGATCAAAGATTCAAACCTATTGTAACTTCTTCTTTGTGTTTCACTAGGTCTTCTTGAATAACCCCGTTGTGTATGACTCTCAAAGTTTTTATTGCTCAGATTGTTAGCTCTGCAGTTCACAGCCTTATGTCCAAAATTATTACTTTCATAACGTAAACCAAAAAATATAGTTTGATACCTGAGAGTTGAATATCTTCTGAAAGCAAGTGCTCTTATGAATCCTTTTTCTTCTTGAGGCATATATGTCTGTTGTTGATTCTGAAATATGAATCTTCTTGGTGGAAGAGTGTCCCTATAATATTCCTTGTATATCTTCCTATCCCCTTTGATTGTTTTTGCATAACTTTTTGGATATGTTTCTTGCTCTGTTGTTTTGGAGCTTGATCCCTTTTTTGTCTGATTGTATCCAATTCCGGACTTGTCAAGATGAGATTTTTGACTATTGATAATGTCATCCAGAACTTTTGAGATATTCTGCATATTTTTCTTTTGAATATTCTTTCTTAGTGCGACAATCTTTGCTTCCAAGTTTCCATTGATCCTGTCCTTTTCTTCTAGATTTTCTTTGAGTGATTCATCAATTATTTTATCTTCTTTTATTTGAACCTTCAATTTTGTGATCATTTGTTCTAGTTCTCGAGTATCATTTTTCTTGTCTAATTCTTCTTGTAGTTTATTGTTTTTCTTCTTTTCTCTTCTGATAACTTCTATCACACACATTAATTCTTCTCGATAATCAACTTTCACTTCTTCAATTTCTTCTTCGAATTCTCCATATTCTTCTTTGGCTTCTTCATATTCTTCTTCAGAGTTTTCTTTGTCAGAGTCTTTTACTGCCATCAATATAAATTTTCCTTTCTCACTGTCACTGATTTCCTCTTCATCTGATGATGAGATGTCTTCTTTGGTGCATAATATTTTCTTGAAAACTTTCTTTGTAGTTCTTTTTCCTTTATATGTGTGTTTTCCTTTTTAGTAACCTTCATCATTTCTCTTTTTATTATGAGGACATTTGTTATCAAAATGACCAATACCATCACAATTAAAACAAATTAAAGGAAGATTATCTCTATACTTACCATTGGTTCCCTTGTTCAGTCTTTTGACGAAGTTGGCCACTTCTTCATCATCTTCTGAGACGTTGTTGTTGTTGCTATATTCTTCTTGTTCCTTTTTATTTTTCTTTGATCTTTTGGATGCTTTGAAGGTTTCTTATTTTACATATCGATTTTCCTGTTCAGTTCTCATTTCATATGCTATGAATATTCCATGAAGTTCGTCCATGCTTATTTATTTTAGATCTGATCTTTCTTCTAGTGCTAATATCTTAGGGTTAAATCCCATAGGAAGAGATCTTAGTACCTTTTGAACAATTACAGATTCTTCGATTTCTTCTCCCAATCCTATGCTTTCATTGTTGGAGTTACTTCACACACACCTAGGATTTATTTTTCCTAAGGTTATTTCTTGTTTATTATTCATAATTAGTCATTATCCAGTCTCCTATATTTTAGGGGAGAATTTTCCACCTGGAGAATATTCTCTTTCAGTTGACACTTCAGTTTGACTAGTTGAGTTGAGTTTAGATGTTGCATTGGGATAATCACCATGCAACATTGGGATCATCACCATGATATATAGATCTTGCCTTGGTATCATCACCAGAGTGGTGCATTAGCCTTGATTCCCTGAGTTAACTCCTCACTACTCTATGTTCAGTCAATTAACTGAAGACTAGTTAACTAGTTAACTCAACTAGGTGGCAGTTCACTCCCATAACTGCCTGAGAGACTAGAATAGATGGAAGTTCACTCCCATAACTGTTGGTGTGTGTCCATATAACTCTATACCACCACTATGGTGCATTGATTCACCTCAAGTCGAATTCATTGAGTTATACAAAGTATATCATCTGTAAATTATTCATTATTCACAATAGTTAATGAGAATTCTTCCATTCTTTCTCTCCTTCTTCTTCTTTCTTCTATTCTCTCTGCAAATGTGTGTATCATTGTTTATATAGATCTATTCTGTGCAGTTTCAACACAATTACATGTTATCAGAGCCGACGGACTACTAAGCAAAATCTACACCAAAATTGTTTGCAGGTACAAAAGATTGAAGACAACAGAAAAATGGAATTCCAAAAAGAATTCATTCTTACACCTTACAACTATTTTGCATGGAAGGATAAAATATCCATACATCTTATATACAGAGGGTTTTACAAGTTAACCATGAATACAAATACAGAGATGACATCAACCATTGAAAAATACAAGTACTGAAATCGCATGGATGAGGCACTCTGAACAATTTGCAGTTTTATTTCTCCCGATCTCCTTTTTCACATATCTTCCTGTAAGACTCCCAATGAAGCCTGAAAAATATTGGAAGGGCTATTTGGTAAAAAGGATTAGATGAGGGGACACATGATGGAGGTGGAGCTTCTCACATTGGATCCAAAAATCTTCAACAATATCCAAGATTTCTTTACAAAATTCAAGGATTTACTATCGCAACTCAAAGCTTGTGGGGTTGATAAATCGACAGAGGAGAAACACATGGTTCTCTCCATTCTCTCCAAGATTGGTCTTGAATTCTCTGTATTCATATCTACATTCCATACTCTCATATTTTCCTCTGGAGCCACCTGGAAGATGCCTTCTCTTGAGGACTTTATCAAATCCATGACACAAGAGAAAACCAAGCTCATCAACATGGGCACAATCAAAGGCCCAAGGGTGAATGCACTCACTATGCATGATGGAAGCCAAAAATATAAAAAATATAAAGATAAATATAAGAGGAAATATCATGCACATTCAAAAAAGGAAGGGTACACAAAACCCTTCACCGATGCCTCTGGATCCAATGGAGAAAATGAAAGAAAAGGAGAAAAATGCACGTACTATCACAAAGGGTTCCATTCGGAATCCGCATGCATGCAAAAACAAATAGATATGATGTCTCAAATAATTCATAAAATAAACCTTGGAGATTGCATCCCCAAGGGTGAAAAGAAGAAGAAGACAAAAGATCTGAATTCTAAGAAAGGCAATTATAGGCATGCCTTGATTGCAATCAACTCCTCTCCTGATGCTTGGATCATTGATTCAAGATAATCACATCACATGGCTGCATCAGAAGCAGTCTATTCTTATTTGGATGAATGCAAAGTTCCTCCTATTATAATGGGGGACAACTCTTCTGTCGAAGTCACCGATAAAGGAAGGATTGAAATCACCAACGGAAGATTCGAGAATGTGTTGCATGTTCCCAAGTTTTATGTCAACCTTCTCTCTATGTATTAGATGACGAACTCCGGCACCGGAAAGAATGTTGTATTCACACAAAATTTTGTGGACATCTATGACATGAAAACCAATTCCAGGGTTGCTACTGGTGAGGTAAATCATCAGTCTAGATTGTATACATTTTTTGAGTTCATTGAACCTGATTCTGCTTTACTCCTTACTCATGCTGATGAAAGTAGTAGGATATGGCATGCAAGATTTGGACATTTCAATTTCAGATACATGCAACAACTTAGCAAGAAAATATTAATTGATGGTCTACCAGACATCAATTTATCCAAGGGAGTATGTGAGGGATGTATTCTTGGAAAACACCCTCAAGAGAAATTCAATAATGGAAAGTCTTAGCGAGCTTTCACACCTTTAGATCTGATCCACAGTGACCTCATGGGTCCTTTTATGCATCCATCGATCATAAAATCAAGGCTTGTTCTCATTTTTTTTTATGATTTCTCAAGTTTGACATGGATCTACTTTCTTAGGAAAAAAACTGAGGTCTTTCAACACATCAAAGATTTCAAAGCCCTAGTTGAGACAAAGTCCGAAAAGAACATCAAAGTCCTTCGAACTGATAATGGAGGAGAGTATGTGAATCATGAGATCCACAATATTTTCCATGAGGTAGGGATTTAGTTGCAGCACATAGTTCCCTATAATCAGATGGCAGGGATTCAGTTGCAACAAAACGAAGTTGTTGAGCAGAAAAAACCGATCTCTAAAGGAGATAGCATCTTGCATGTTCCATGCAAAGTCATTACCATAGAGACTATGGGCTGAAGCACTTAATTTTGAAACATACATCCAAAACAGATCTCCCCATAGATCTATCAAGGATAAGACCCCCTACGAGGCTTGAAGCAGCCTCAAACTGGAAGTGGCCCACTTTCGCATTTTTGGTTCACGTGCATGGGCCTGGATTCCCTCTGAAAAGAGGAAGGCACTTATCCATAAAGAACCGAGTGCATTTTTTTTGGATACCTCGACGGTGTGAAGGGATATCAGCTTATTGATATTTCCTCGGACCAGCTCAACACTGAGCGTACTATCCAATTTGAGGAAAGTGTCTCGCATGCACCTCCACAACCGCATGTAGACACCTTCATTCCTCCACTTGTCTGAGATGATGAGCATGCACATGCCGAGTCTTCTTCAGAAGAAAGTTCTGATTTAGAGGACTCAGATGATTCAGATTCAGAGTTAGTATAGTCAGATGTGGAGTCAGAGCATCCAGATGCAGTTGTAGAGCTAGAGAAGAGGCCCAAAAGGACATAGACTACTCTTCAGGATGCAACGGATCTCGTGGGTGATCCAGCCAATACTAGGAGGACTCGATATGATTTCGAGGAGCCTCCTGTTGCACTCACTGCCAATGAAACATTTCCCTCTAGGCATATTTTCTTGATTCAGTCTTTAGATCCACAATCTTATGGCGAGGCTGCTGGAAATCCATTTTGGGAATTCACCATGCAGGAGGAGTAGAAATATCTCCTCGAGAATCAGACATGGGATCTGGTTCCCCTTACTTCTGGGAGGAAACTTGTCAGATGAAGATGGTTCTATAGGACCAAGAGTGCAACGGATGGACAGATCAACGGATACAAATCTAGGCTTGTCGCCAAAGTCTTTCAGCAAGTTCATTTTATTGACTATGATGAGTCCTTCTCTCCAATAGCGAAGATGGATTCGATACGATTGGAACTTTCCATTGCGGTATCCAAAGTATGGGAAGTCCATCAGATGGACGTGAAGAATGCATTTCTTCACGGTGATCTCTCTGAGGAGATCTACATGAAACAACCCTAGGGATTTATGCAAGACTCATCTTTGGTTTGTCGACTGAAGAAGTCACTTTATGGCCTCAAGAAGGCTTCGAGGGCATGGTATGCCAAGATGGATTCCTACCTGTTGTCACAAAACTTTGTACGTTGTAAATCAGACCTGAATGTCTACATGCTCAAGACGACTGATTCACTTCTACTTCTAGTTTTGTATGTCTATGATTTGTTGATCACTGGGTGCTCGACTTCAGCGATTGCTGTAGTCAAGAGAATTCTACATGAATTTTTTTTGATGATGGACATGGTTCCACTACAGTTCTTCCTTGGACTCAAGATCAGTCAGGATTCATCAGGAATCAATGTGTCTCAAGCCAAGTATGCATGAGATCTCCTTGAGAGATTTCACATGACAGACTGCAAGTCTTCTCTGACTCCTTTCCTATCAGGAGTCAAACCTGAGGATGGCGTGGAGACTTCACTATTTGAAAACACACTATATAGACAACTAGTGGGGAGCTTGTTGTATCTCACACACTCCAGACTAGACCTCTCATATGCAGTTGGTGCAGTTTCCAGGTTCATGCAAGAGCCGCATGAGCTACATTGGAAAGTTGCAAAGCGTATCCTTTGATACGTATAGGGAACCATCATCTTTGGGATTCATTATGCAACAGACTCTACATTAGATCTCATTGGGTTTACTGATTCTGACTGGGCTGGCAATAACATTGATTGCAAGTCCACATATGGTTACTCACCCAGTCTTGGTTCCGGGACTATCTATTGGTCTAGCAAGAACCAAGATGCCATTTGTATATATTCAACCAAGGCAAAGTACAGAGGGGTATTTAACATAACCATTTAGGCTATGTGGCTACAACATTTTCTCACTGAGTTGGGCATTCATTTTCATCAACCGATTGTTATATAGTGTGACAACCAGAGCACTTTGAAGTTCTGAATAGATCCAGTTCAGTGGAAGTGGATGAAGCACATCGAGATCCACATGCACTACATTCGGGACTTAGTACATGAGGGGATAATCGAATTACAGTTATTTCCTTC
>SNQJ01S0054546.1:31614-46784 GCA_010110895.2 Picea sitchensis | reverse complement strand
CACTTTATTTTCAGTGTATCTTTTGTACTTGGGTACCTAACATGGCCTCGTTGCCAAGACCCAATCTTTATTTTCACCATAGTGATGTTTAAGGGGGGTGTTGGAGTTACTTCACACACACCTAGGATTTATTTTTCCTACAATTATTCTTTTTTTATTATTCATAATTATTCATTATCCAGTCTCCTATATTTTATGGGAGAATATTCCACCTAGAGAATATTCTCTATTAGTTGACACTTCACTTTGACTAGTTGAGTTGAGTTTAGATGTTGCATTGGAATCATCACCATGCAACATTGGGATAATCACCAAGCTAACTTGACCTTTCCTTGGTATCATCACCAGAGTGGTGCATTAGCCTTGATTCCCTGAGTTAACTCTTCACTACTCTTTGTTCAGTCAATTAACTGAAGACTAGTTGACTAGTTAACTCAACGAGGTGGCAGTTCACTCCCATAACTGCCTGAGAGACTAGAATAGGTGGAAGTTCACTCCCGTAACTACTGGTGTGTGTCCATATCACCCTATATCACCACTATGGGACATTGGTTCACTTCAAGTCAAACTCATTGAGTTATACATAGCATATCGTGTGTAAATTATTCATTATTCACAACAGTTAATGAGAATTCTTCCATTCTTTCTCTCCTTCTTCTTCTTTCTTCTATTCTCTCTGGAAATGTGTGTATCATTGTTTAGCTAGATCTATTATGTGCAATTTCAACACATTTATATGCATTCACTGTTTCATCGACTCGTAATAAGTACGCTGCAATATTCTCACCTTCCTTCATTTTTAGTTGTTCGAATTGACCTCTGTAAGTTTGAATCTTTGTTGCTTTGACTTTTGTATCTCCTTCATAAATATTTCAAAGCTTTTCCCAAATATCTTTAGTGTATTTACAATGTGAAACTTTGGTGAATACTGTATCACTGAGACCATTCAAAAGTTCATTTTTGTCTTTGGAATTATTCTCACTGAGTTTCATTGCGTTGTCATTTGTTGGTGGAACTACTGGTGTTGTGTATCCATCTACAATTGATTGCCAAACTTGAAATCACTTTTCCTTTATATATGTATTCATATTTATGCTCCAAAAATCATACTTATGTCCATCAAACTGTGGTATTCCATTTTTATACAAGTTGGTACTCTCCATGATCTACCTTTCAGTGGTTAAACTGATTTCTGAAGGAACCTGCTCTGATACCAATTGTTGGATTACTGAGAGGGGGGGTGAATCAGTAATATCTAAATTACAATAATTTTTCTTCAAATAATCCAAGTGTTATGTAAATGTAGAATTACTATCCAATAACGAGCAATAAAAAATGAACAATCACACACATACACAGTACACTATTGTTTTACGTGGAAACCCAAATCAAGAGAAAACCATTGAATGTGTTTTCTTATATTTCTTGAAGAATTACATTCATTGGAAGGACCAACTTCCTATGTTTTCCAACTACAACTGGAAGGAGACTCCAACCCCCTATTTTCTCAAGCTACAGCATGACGGAACCTCCAACTCCCCAATTCTCTGGCTACAACCCCCTATGTTCTCGGTCTACAACTGGAAGGTGTCTACAACCACCTGTCCTTTCCCCATTCAACCACCCTGAAGTAGAAGTAGAGAGATGGTGTAACGACCCCAAAGTTACAACTACAAGCGAAGAAGAAGTGCATTTTTTTTTTTTTTTTTAGGCAAGAAGGTGACAATGAAAACAGTTTAACCACACCATTGATGATGAACACAAGCACACATTCTAAACAATAGGATATTATGACACCATGCACAGGCACAAGGGAAACTGGGTGACACATGCGTAGTACAACAAGGAGGAACGACTACCACCCAACGCAAACAAGACATGCCTAAAGGCTAAGGGGAAACACCCCCCTCCCGACACAATAGCCCTAACAAACAAGACTAGAACCTCAAGGCACACGAACCAAATGCATGAAGGCATTCCACCCATGTGGCAAAAGAAACTTACAACGCTTGACGACACCCACACAGAACGCACCATCTCCGACCAATTTCTCATTGATGCTATCCAATAGGGTGCACCATGATCCCCTCCTCAGGAATCATGCCATCCCCAGGTGACAGACGGGTCACTAACCTTGGCACAACATAGCCTATCGGGACTGAGGACTCTAGATAAATCTGACACGTTGGGACGAAATGACTGACAGGGAGACTTCACCCATACTCCACACAATAGGGCGACAGAGGCAAGATGACTACAATCAAGGAAGAACTCAAGCCAAAATGCGACTTCGTCAACAACCCAACGATTAATCATGTCTAAAATTTGTCAAAACTGCCCATGTAATTTAACATTGGTTACTAATCTAATAGTAAGTCAATTTCAATTAGCCCATAAATTACAATTCTACATTAACATAAAAATCAACAAGTCTAATTGCAAATAAGTCAATGTAAACCAATCTAATTTAACATTAAAACCATATCAAGTGAGAAAGTCTAAATCATAGATTGGTCATCAACGTACCATCAATTTAATCTTAAATGCAATCATAGTTTGGAATAACATGTAAGACATTAACAATTATTACTATATAACATTTAATCAGTATAACTAGTCATTCCACTAAATGATTAGTAAATATAAGATCAGAGGCTAGGCATTAAAACTTAATATAAAAACACAATGATTTGATTGAAAGGCATACAACATTAGTTAAAGGGCTGTCTAAAAATATGAAGAGGTTGTCTAAACATATAAAAGGCCGTTCTAATTAACCAATTGCAGTTAATAAAATACCAGTGACCTTTTCCAAGTAAGGATTGACTCAAACTAAATTTTTAAATAAAATGTATTTATTTATATACTGTCACCCAAGGACAATCTGGCTAAGATAAAAGCATAAGGCAATGGACTTATCACAGACATTCGTCAAAGGCTAGTTATTACACTACATATTCTATATCACAAGGGATGGATAAAATGTTACACCAATATTATGAAAAAAGCATTTCCAGACAACAAATATCAGTCATAAGTAATTAAAAATGTTGTCAGACTAAAAGCGGTGGCTGTCAACAGCGTAGGAAATAATTTTGAGTACAAAATTTGCAGTTAATATCTAACAGGGAGCTGGGTGAAAATGCCTTCCCTTGCATTTGTCAGCTATTAAAATAAAATTTGGGATTAAATTCATGTAGTCGACTAAATTTCAAATCTTCCAAAGAAGTAAATTGCACCCCAAGAAAGACGCAGGTGTCACCTCCAACAGACACGCATCAATCTTCTAGTGCACCATGATTAAGGATGCTTATTAATCATGGCATTAAGATACATAGGTCTATTAACGTCGAAGTGACGACCGTAGATCAGGCTCTTGGCCGAGTGTTTAGGTACAGACTGATGATCTAGAGAAGGAGGGAAAAAAAAAATAAATTGAAATCATCACAATCAATAAACCACAAGATGGTCAAGACATGCAGGGATCAAAGGCCATGGAAATCAACATCGATCTAAGGGCTATGGGGGCATTTCATTCATCATCTAGAATGCTAAGAAAATCAATTTCCTTACCCAATTAAACATGCATAACTAAAATAAAAAATCATACTAACACTCTAAAATGAAAAATTAAAGGAAGCGTACCATTGCCCAAGTCGCCCTCTCTGAGTTGATGTCCATCACACTTCATGCAACTCCCACTTGTCGGCCGATGAGACTTCATTGGTACCTCCTAGCCAATGTTAGGGGTACTCTTCTTCCCCCTTAGCCCCCCGAGCCGCAAAGGGGCCACACACACTAACCAGAGAATCATCTCTCTCCCTGCTTGCCTTGCAAGGCCGAGCTACCACTCCTCACCGAGCTGGGTATCCCAACTCCCAAAACCTAAGTCAATCAAGTAGAGATTTATGCAATGTAACATTACACAAACAGGAGAGATCCATCATCCTTCTCCTCCCTCCTTTATATAGATTTTCTAAGTCAAAAATTTTCTCAAAATCCCTTTTAATTTATTTTTAAATAACTTAATTCATAATAATCCTCCCCATACATGTGTCACCCATCCCCTTCATTGCACCATAAATTAATTTCCTTAATTAATTAATTACCCCTATTTAAATTTTATCCAAAAAGATTTTATAAATCAATTTAATTGCTTACCCCCTTCTTGTCACAAGATTAATGAAGATTATCATTATTATTTATTATTATATATATATATATATTAAGATATAAAATTTTATCACCAATAAAATTTAGACCTAGCCCTTATTTTCCTAGGCTGGGTGACATTTTTTTCTTTTAGGGAAAGGTTTCAAATCTTCCTTAACACTTTATTTTACCTAAAACCATATAGGTTTATCAAATTATTAAATAATCACGTGATGTGCCCTTCAAGACGCACTAGGTTCTCCAAGGGTTCCACTCACCTCTTTCTGTTTCTCTTGCGCGACGTACCCTTCAAGACGCACCAAGTGATCCAAGGGTGCCCCTCACCTCTTTCCATTTTTCTTGCGCGATGTGCCCTTCAGGAAGCACAAGGTGATCCAAGGGTGCCACTCGCTTCTTGATTGACTTGGTAGACATCAAAAACACCTGGAGTCAATACTCCACCAGGTGATATTGTGGGAGACTAAGGGCCTCTAAGGAATAAGTCCCCTACTTTATTGTGCACCCCTTAGAATCATCGTGAGAGACTGTCGCAATCGATCCTCACAACATCGTGGGTCTTCTCAAACTAGGTAATCATTCACCTACAATTCGAGCCATGGAGGGAGTGCTAGTAGGTTGTGGCAGGGTTGTTGTCCACACCCCTCCCTCAACATCTCTGTTAGTCGTGCATGACCCCTCTACTCCACATGTGAGTTTGGTCGGCAAGTTGTCATCAACCTGCATCATCAATGAATCATGTCATAAATATATCCATATCATATCATCTAATCATATGCACTAATATCACATATAAAACAATCAAACCCCAATGGTTCACTCCACAACTGGATCTGGAGTCCAAGGGGTTCCATCAATGCCTCTGCATCCTCAAGGTCTGAAATCCTGCACACTCAATAAAACCGAGTCAATAGAACTTGTCTATGTCAATGCAACAAAACAACATGCGATCAACCCATAACGCCTCATAATCAAAATCAAGTGTTTTAATATTATAATAATTCAGATCACTTGCGAGCAAGTGTCCTCAAATAATAAGTTTGCTCAGTGCGCCAGAGAGTGATGTTACATACTCCCCCTCTTGGTCTAAACTTCGTCCCAAAGTTTCACAATATTGGTGCTGAAATAATGTGTATCACAGTATCATAAGTCTATCTATCAAACAAAAATGGAAGTTGTTGACGCATATCATATGCGTCCTCCAAGGTTGTCGAGTGCGGACTATAGTTGTCCCACTAGACCTTGACCCGATCTACCTTCTGATGTCATATCTGTCGAACGCGATGATGTAGGATGCAGATCAGCTTAGACGTGAGCGCCCTCTCATCTGATACCTACAAGGAAATCAAGTCAATAACATGTGTAGGATCACTAATATAATGTCTCAAAACATATACGTGGAAAACATCGTGCATACACTTCAAAGAATCAGGAAAGGCTAGTCGATAGGCCATGGACCCATTTCTCTCCACAATATCGAAAGGTCCGATGAACCTAGGAGATATTTTAGCTCCTTTCCAAACTTGATTGAGCTCTTATATGATTTAACCTACAAGAAGACTTGATCGCCAACCTCGTAACTACGGTCGACACGGTGTGCATCGACATAACTCTTTTGTCGATCCTATGCTTCTTTAATTCTTTGTCTTATTGTTTTCATTTGCTCTTCCATTTCTTGGATCGCTTCTGGTCCCACCAAGACCCTATCCTTGAGACGATCCCAAATCAAAGGTGTTCGACATGGTCACCCGTAAAGAAACTCAAAAGGTGCCATCTTAATGGTTCTTTGGTAACTGTTGTTATAAGCAAATTCCACGAGTGGAAAGAATTATTTCCAATGCTTTTGTTGATCCATCACGTACATGCAAAACATGTCCTCCAAGGCCTGGTTCATTGATTTGGCCTGCCCATCAGTATTCGGGTGATACGCAGTACTGAAGTTAAGTTGGGTTCCCAAGGCCTCTTGGAAACTCATCCAAAATCATCCAGTAAACATTGATCCCCAATCGGATATAATCCTCTTAGGCACGCCGTGCAGCCTCACAATCTCATTAATGAAAACTCTAGCCATGTCAAGTGCCTGATACATTGTACGCACAGGAATAAAGTGAACACTCTTCGTCAGAGTGTCTACTATGATGAAAATCGAGTCGTGTCTCCTTGTTATCCATTGCAATCCAACAAAAAAAATCCATCAAAATAACCTCCCATTTCGATTCTGAAATAGCGTGTGGTTGTAATAATCCTACTGGGTCTCTATGTTCAGCCTTTACTTGCTAACATTCTAGACATCTGGCCACAAATTTGACTATGTCTTCCTTCATTCCTTTCAAGAAGAATAAGGGTTTAAGGTCTGCCCTCATTTTCGTAACTCCCAGGTGAGGCATGCATACTTCTCTATGATCCTTGCCTAGGATCAACATCCTCATCTCATCATTTGACAATACATAAATCCTATTTTTAAACCTCAATAATTCATCGTCGTCAAATGTAAATCCTTCAAATCTTGGTACGATCATTGTGTTTTGTCCAATAAAACCCTCGATCTCTTTGTACTAGTCATCGTCACGTTGTAAGGTTAGAATCTTTTAACGTAGATTCTTCTAAAGAGGCAACGCCAAAAATATGCATGGTCTCTGACTCAATGCATCTGCCGCTCGGTTCACTGTTCCTTTTATTTAAGTAATCTTGAAGTCGTACTCCCTAAGCAATTTCGACCAACGTCATTATCGCGCGTTCAGGTCGCTTTGGGTAAAGATCTGTTGTTTTCCATAGTGGTCTGTCTTTAGTTCAAATTTTCATCCAAAAAAGTAGTATCTCCAAACCTTCAAGGCATATACAATCGCTAACAACTCCAAATCGTGGGTCGCATAGTTTTCCTCATGCCTTCTGAGTTTACTAGATATGTAAGCGATCACTCGACTGTCTTGCATCAAGAATCCACCTAAGCCTTCCTTGGATGCGTTAGTGCATACCAAGAAGTCCGTGTCCATGTCAGGGACCTTTAGTATCGGTGTTGTTGTCAACATCTCCTTGAGCTTCCGAAATGCTTCCGCGCATTTCTCAGTCCAAACAAACTTCTTGTTCTTCTTCTGCAATTTCGTGATCGGATTTTCTATCCTCAAAAATCCCTCGATGAACCGTCGATAATATCCTACTAAAACCATGAATCTACACACTTCCGAGACATTTGTCGGTGCAGGCCATTCCTTAATAGCCTCGACCTTTTCTGGATCCACGACGATACCGTCTCCAAAGATGACATACCCCAAGTAGTGAATCTTCGATTGATAAAATGAGCATTTGGACAACTTCCCATACAATTTGTACTCTCACAAACACTGTAGTACCCAATGCAAGTAATCGTCATTCTCCTCCGTCGTCCGAGAGTAAATCAAAATATCTTCAATGAATACTTGGACGAAGTTGTCCAAGTACTCGTGGAACACATCGTTCATCAAACTCATAAATACCCCTGGGGTGTTTGTCAATCCAAACAGTAAAATAGTAAACTCGTAATTCCCAAACCTCGTCTTAAAGGCAGTTTTAGGGACATGATCCTCCTTGATCCATAACTAGTGATACCTTGATCACAAATCGATCTTTGAGAACACCGTCTGACCCGTCATATGATCGAACAAATCATCAATCCTCGGCAATGGATACTGATTCTTGATCGTTTCTTGGTTCAATTGACAGTAGTCAATGCAGAGCCTCCACAACCCATCCTTCTTTCGTATGAAAATAAGAGGTGAACTCGACGGTGACACACTTGTATGTATCAGTCCCAAGTCCAACAATTCCTTTAGTTGCATTCTTAACTCTTGTAAATACGGGGTAGACATCCGATAAGGAGTTCTCTCTATGGATTCAGTCCCCGGTTCTAGGTCTATATTAAACTCCATCTCTCTCTCCAACGACATCCCAGGTAACTCCTACAGAAAGAATTCTACAAACTCACTCACCACCGGAAGGTGTTCTAAACCTTTCGCTACTCCCTTATTGTTTAATGCAAGGATCTCATAAAGCTTGCACCCCTTGCGCATTCTCTTCCATATCTATAAGGAAGAGATGAACCTTAGGGAAACTCTCTGGTTCTGACCTACAATCAAACATCTTTGTCCCTCATCATCTACCAATCTCAACCATTTCGTCTTATAGTTGAGTATCGCCTTATGACATTCCAACCAGTACATACCGATCACGACGTCATAAGATCCTAATATCGTGAAATACAGGTTGGACCTGGTAACAAACTCTCCTAGGTTAAGGGTACAACCTGTAACCTTTCCTCCAACCTTTTGTTTAGCTCCTGAAGCCACCTCTATGAGGCTAAACTCATCCTTTTCAACTGCCTTTACCTTAATCCTTTTTAGCGCTGCACCAGAAATGAAACTCTCAGTAGAACCGGGATCTATCAAAAAACTAAGGTTCTAGTTACCGATGGTACCTGACATCTCAAGCATAGTCAAATGGTGATCTTCTTGTCATTTATTCACCACTGCATGAATCCGATGGGCCTTGCCCAAATCTCCCACAGTAGTGGGTCCGGTTGATCCCAACACTCTAGTCTTGTCCATGGGGAAGTTGTGCTGGTAGTTTGGATCCCCACATGTCCAACAACCCTTCTTTGGTCTAGTACTCCTTGTACCCGAAGTCGAAGATGATGGCCCATCGACCTCGAATCATGCTCATTGTTGTTGAACAGGCCTAAAATGTTGTTGATGCGGTCGGCGTTGTTGTTGATGTTGTGGTCCCCGATAAGATTTATGTTGTTGAGGCATCAGTCACTGAGGTGTAGTCTAAGTGGATCCCCTCTGGAAGCCACGATATCCTGGCGTATGTCTAGCTCGTGTATAATGATTTTGTGCACCAGATGACACCTACCCTATTGGACTCGTTGGAGTCCTGCTCTTACCCTCACCGATAAGATCCTCCTGTGTTATGAGGGCCTTTGCAGAGAATCATAACCTTTGCACATATGCTTCCATTAAGGCCGAACACGAACCTGTTGAACTTAAGTTTCTTAGTGTTAAGATGAGGAGCATACCAGAGCAGCTCCATAAAATGAGCCTCATACCTGGGCACCATATGACCACCTTGTTGTAAGGCATTGAAATCGTTGAGTTGATGCTCAATGAATTCTTCTGATAGGTACCTCTCTCGGAACCATTCCTCGAACAGTTCCCATGGCATGTCTTCGATGGCCATGTTCAACTACAGTAGGAGCATCTTCCACCATCGAAGAGCGCTCCCCTTTAGTTGAAATACCACCATGCGGACCTTTATGTTGGAGGTATAGTCACGAAGTGAAAAGAACATCACCATATTATCGAACAATGCCTCGATGGCTGCTTCATCGAGGGCACCAAAGAACTTAATGCTACTAGTACTAACCAAAGTGCACGGTGGACCCTCAAGGGGTGCCAGTGCTCTGGCCTCATCTCTGTCCAAATGGATGATCAATGCCTCAGACATGCGCTGAAAACACCTCGTCAAACCAACCACGTCACCCACCTCTATTTTCTCCTTCCTGAAAACCTATTCATCTCCCTAGGGGTTGGACCCCTCAGGCGTGGATGCTGCTAGAGGCGTCGCACCTCCTCGCATAGCACCCCGTTGTTTGCCTTTGCAACGTCCTCTAACCATGATTACCTGCACAGATACAATTCAACTCAATTAGAAACATTATAAATTAATTGATAACAATGAAATTCGTGTGATCCCAAATCACGGGTTGAACCTCACTCTGATACCAAATGTAACAACCCCAACGTTACGGCTACAAGTGAAGCAAAAGTGCAATTTTTTTTTTTTGTTTTTAGGCAAGAAGGAGACAATGAAAACAATTTAACCACACCACTAACGAAGAATGCAAGCACGTAGTCCATGCAACAGGCTACTATGACACCACACACAGTCACAAGGGAAACTGAGAGAAACATGCATAGTGCAACAAGGAGGAGCGATTACTCGCCTGACGCAAACAAGACATGCCTTAAGGCTAAGGGAAAACATCCCCCTCCCAACACAAAGACCTTGACGAACAAGACTATAACCTCAAGGTGTGCGAACCAAATGCATAAAGGCATTCCACCCATGGGCCAAAAGAAACTCACAATGCTCGACGACACCCACATAGAACACACCATCTCCAACCAAGTTCTCATTGACACTATCCAATAGGGCACGCCATGATCCCCTCCTCGGGAATCATGCCATCCCTAGGTGATAGACGTGTCAATAACCTTGGCACAACACATCTTATCGGGACTAAGGACTCTATATAAATCTGACGCGTTGGGACGAAACGACTGACAGGGAGACTTCAACCATACCCCACACAACAGGGCGACAGAGGCAAGATGACTAGAATCAAGGAAGAACTCAAGCCAAAACACGACTTTGTCAATAACCCAACCATTAATCACTTCTAAAATTTGTCAAAATTGGCCATCTAATTTAACATTGGTTACTAATCTAATAGTAAGTCAATTTAAATTAGCCCATAAATTACAATTCTACATTAACATAAAAATCAACAAGTCTAGTTGCAAATAAGTCAATGTATGCCAATCTAATTTAACATTAAAAGCATATCATGTGATCAAGTCTAAATTATAGATTGGTCATCAACGTACCATAAATTTAATCTTAAATGAAATCATAGTTTGGAATGACATGTAAGACATTAACAATTATTACTATATAACATTTAATCAATATAACTAGTCATTCCACTAAATGATCAGTAAATATAAGATCAGAAGCTAGGCATTAAAACTTAATATAAAAACACAATGATTTGATTGAAAGGTATGCAACATTAGTTAAAGGGTTGTCTAAAAATATGAAGAGGTTGTCTAAACATATAAAAGGTTGTTCTAATTAACTAATTGTAGTTAACAAACTATCGACGACCTTTTCCAAGTAAGGATTGACTCAAACTAAATTTTTAAATAAAATGTATTTATTTCTATATTGTCATCCAAAGAAAATTTGGCTACGCCAAAATAATAAGGAAGTGGACTTCTCATAGGCATTCGTCAAAGGCTAATTATTAGATTCCAGATTCTATATCACAAGGGATGGATAAAACATTACACCAATATTACAAAAAAAAAGATGTCAGAAAACAGATCTCAATCATAAGTAATTAAAAATATTTTCACACTAAAAGAGGTGGTTGTCAACAGGGTAGGAAAGAATGTTGAGTACAAAATTTGCGGTCAAAATATAACAGGGAGTTGGGTGAAAACACCTTCCCTTGCATCTGTCATCTATTAAAATAAAATTCAGTATTAAATACGTGTAGTCGACTAAATTTCAAATCTTCCAAAGAATTAAATCACACCCCAAGAAAGACGTAGGTGTCACCTCCAACAAATACGCATCAATCTTCTTGCACACCATGATTAAGGATATGTACTAATCTAGTCTAACAACATTAGGTATGTTGATATAAGGGGGCTCACCCAATTTCACAGTAACTAGGGACGAAGGCTCATTCTTGTGGAAGAAAAAGAGATCAGGGGAGGGAAATCTCAAGGTAAACAAGGCCATCAGGAAGCCGAGCAGTAGAGGTGACAGATGACATCTATTCTTGCAAATACACAGTGCTCAAGGACAATTTCACCAGGAAAACACATCCCTTTTCCATGGCAAAATCGTGTCCCAACAACAAAAAAACATAGTCAACAATTAAAGAAATTTCATAGTCAAATCGTGGTCCTTAGGCAACAACACAATCAACTTTAGCAAGCAGAATCATTGTACAGAGACATGTCTGAAGGAAATCGCCTTGCTGTCACCATTTAATATGAAAATCGTTGTATGAGTAATTGCAAGGAAGAATACATAAATCACTTATCTAAATAACTTGCAATGAAATGCATTCAACACATGAAGAATACATGTTGTGCGTTCTTATTCACTAATAATATTCAAAACGTGTTGTAGTGCAAAGAAAATTGTCCAGAAACTCAATCCACGAAAAAATGTGACCAGAGAAGGCAAGGGCACCTGGAGAAGATTGTCATCATCGCTAGATTTTTCACCAACGAGTCTACACATGATTCTTAGGATGTGGTCAGAGGTTGAGGATTGTTCTTATTATAAAACAAAATTTACAGTCCAATAGTCCAAAAAAAAAAACAGAAATTGGTTGGTTGCAGAAGTCAAAGAAAAGCACAACCGTCACATGGATGCAAATATGGAAATTGACATTCTAACACTCTTGGAAGCTGGAGTCTAGCTACTAGTTGACGCAAGGAATGAGGTTTCAATGCAAATGGTTAACTTTTGAAGATGTGTTAATTCCCTCATGCAGGCTGTCAACAAAACTTAGTCCAATGAAGGATGTCAAACAATTGGACATCGAAGACTAACATCGTCTTCATAAATTTAAGGTGCAGAGGTAAGAAAAAGGGACGCAATGAAATGGCCATCAAAAACCACAAAGGGTTATGATGTGAGGGAGGTATCCCATGCATAGCTAAATTGGCCATCGATACACAACGCAGATTTAATTTATCCAAGACTATAAAACACAGGTTTAAAATTTATCCATCAATACAAAAAAAGCACAGAGTTATAATTATGGAACTGGGAATGATAACAACGGTGGATTTAATCAACATAATAAGGTGCAAGAATACAAGCTACCTGGAACATTCAACAAGGGTAGATGATTGGAAAGAACCTCCTTCACTCCTCATCCATGCACAAAAAATAAGGGAATTGAGATCCATAGGTCTATTAACGTAGGAGCGACAATCGTAGATCAGGCTCCTGGCCGACTTCTTAGGCGATGAATGATGAGATAGGGATGGAAGGAAAATCAAAATAAACCTCCATCATCACAATCAATAAACCACAGGATGGTCAATACATGTAGGAATCGAAGGCCATGGAAATCAACATCGAGCTAAGGGCTATGGGGGAATTTGAGTCATCATATAGAATTATAAGACAATAACTTTCCTTACCCAATTAAACATGCAGAATTAAAAGAAAAAATCATACTAACACTCTACCATGTAGAATTAAAGGAAGTGTATCATTGCCCAAGTCGCATGCTCTGAGTTGATGTCCAACGCACTTCGTGCAAATCCCGCTTGTCAGCCGATGAGACTTCCACGGTACCTCCCAGCGAATGCTAGGGGTACTCTTCTTCCCCCTTAGCCCCCTGAGCCACAAAGGGACCATGCACACTAGCTAGAGAATCAACTATCTCCCATATCACCTCGCAAGGCCGAGCTACCACTCCTAACTGAGTTGGATATCCCAACTCTCACAAGCCAAGTCAGTCAAGTAGAGATTTCTGTAGCGTAACATTACACAAATATAAGAGATCCATCATCCTTCTCCTTCATCCTTATATAGATTTTCTAAGTCAAAAAATTTCCCAAAATCCCTTTTAATTTATTTTTAAATAATTTAATTCATAATAATCCTCCCTGTACATGTGTCACCCATCCCATTCATTGCACCATAAATTAATTTCCTTAATTAATTAATTACCCCTATTTAAGTTTTATCCCAAAAGATTTTATAAATCAATTTAATTGCTTACCCCCTTCTTGTCACAAGATTAATGAAGATTATCATTATTATTTATTATATATATATATATTTAAAAGATAAAAAAAATTCATGAGTAAAATTTAGACCTAGACCTTATTTTCCTAGGCTGGGCAATATTTTTTTTTTTTAGGGAAAGGTTTCAAATATTCCTTAACACTTTATTTGTTCTAAATCCATCTGGGTTAATCCAATTATTAAATAACCATGCGATGTTCCCTTCAAAACTCACTAGGTTCTCTAAGGGTGTCACTCGCCTCTTTTTGTTTCTCTTGCGTGATGTGCCTTTCAGATGCACCACGTGCTCCAAGGGTGCCACTCGCCTCTTTCCATTTTTCTTGCATGATGTTCCCTTCAGGATGCACCACATGCTCCATGGGTGCCACTCACCCTTTGTCTGACTTGGTAGACATAAAAAACCCCTGGAGTGAATACTCCACTAGGTGATCTTGTGGGAAACTAAGTGCCTCTAAGGAATAAGGCCCTTGCCTTATTTCACTCCCTTTAGAATCATCGTGAGCGACCGTTGTAGTTGGTCCTCATGGCATCGTGGGTCTTCTCGAACTATGTAATCATTAACCTACATTTCGAGCCATGTCGGGAGTGCTAGTAGGTTGTGGCAGGCTATTGTCCACACCTATCCCTCAACATCTCTGGTAGTCTTGCATGACCCCTCTACTCCACATGTGAGTCTGGTCGAAAATTTATTTTCATCCTGCATCATTAACGAATCATGTCAGAATAATATCCATATCATATCATCTAATCAGATTCACTAATATCACATATAAAACAATCAAACACCAATGGTTCACTTCTCGACTCGATCCAGAGTCCAAGGGGATCCATCTATGCCTCTGCATCCTCGAGGTCTGAAATCCTGCACACTCAGTAAAACCAAGTCAATAACACCTGTCTATGTCAATGCAGCAAAACAACATGACATCAACCCATAACACCTCATAATCAAAATCAAGTGTTTTAATAGCATAATAATCTGGATCACTTGTGAGCAAGTGTCCTCAAAGAATAAGTTTGCTCAGTGCGCAAGAGCACGATGTTACATATGGAACCAGTGTCACACTATCACTATGAGATATACCATTGTAAACCTATACCAATAAACCTGAACCATGCATCAACCATGCATCAACCTGTACCTCAACCTATACCATAAACAAGTGCATCAACTATGCACCAAGCTATACCATAAACAAGTGCATCAACCATGCACCCACCTGTACCAAACAATCTATAATCAACCTGTACCATAAAAATTGCAACCAACCATGTACAAAGTATGTACAAACCATGTGTCAACTACTCATCAATATATACCAGCATCATCAACTATACACCTCATGTATGTGCCAACTCATCAACTACTTGTCTCAAGCATGTACCCAACTTGTACCTCA
>SNQJ01S0054546.1:20548-31564 GCA_010110895.2 Picea sitchensis | reverse complement strand
CTCATCAACTACTTGTCTCAAGCATGTACCCAACTTGTACCTCAACCAAAATCCCTCATCAATTTCATCATCCAAATATGATTTATAACTTTGTAATAGACGTGGTGTATATTATCACATACCTGCAAACCTTCCTTAATTTTAAACAACAAGAGACTAGCATTTACATCAAACTTTTCTAGTTTTGGATTAGTCAACAACCCTAACATGAAATAATAATAACTTTGTACCTGTAATGAAAAAAGATCTGAAACTGATAAACAATTTTCTTCAGTATGTTTTATGCAATTCCTCCAGGTTTCACTACTTGGAACCTCTCATAAAAGTAGTTATAGAAAAAATGGCACACCTTGCTCAATTCTAGCTTATTCGAGAGAGCGACCTTGTAGAGCGTTCCCCACATGGAATATTTGTTGAATTGATATGAAAATTTTACACAGCATAATAAAGACTGTACTATAACCAACACTTTTTTTCTTACTGAATTTGGATTTGTTATGAATAAGTTATGACGTTTTTAGATGAAACACATGTTTTTGACTAGTTTGAGGACTAGCCAAAAACCCTATTTTCCACAGAGTGTAACTCCAAAAATACAATGCCCCACAAGATAAATATTTTACCAAATATACTTGGATATGTTTCCTCAATGGCATATAAATTTCACAGTCTGAATCATTCTAGAAAAAAAGTTATTTCGAAAATGGTGAAATGACCTGTAAATAACATACCTTAGAAAGCATCATGAAAATAATTTATCCTTCCTTGAATTACAGGATTCTTTTCTTCAACTTCCCTCAGATATTAGGCTTATATATCATTTGGTTACCTCATAAACCTATAGGTAGCCAATATTCTCAAGTGTGTCTAAAACGAGAGAGCATTGCCTCTTATTTATACTCTCCAAGTAGCTTCCTTAAAAACATCTTCCAGGTCACTTTGCCCACATTCCTTATTTTAGGGTTAACCCACTTCTAATTTCTCCATTAAATTTATTATTTAAATAATATATTTTGTATTCACTTTGAATTATAGTACACTCATTAATTCACTTTATTATTTACCTTCTAAAATCTCTTAANCTCCAAGTAGCTTCCTTAAAAACATGTTCTAGGTCACTTTACCCACTTTCCTTATTTTAGGGTTAACCCACTTCTAATTACTCCATTAAATTTATTATTTAAATAATATATTTTGTATTCACTTTGAATTATAGTACACTCATTAATTCACTTTATTATTTACCTTCTAAAATCTCTTAAACCACTTTGACTACTTTGACCTTTTGGGGCTTCTAGATGACATAACAGGGTCCTCCAACTTCGTAAGGCCATAAATCTCAAACTGTGAGGAGTTATGTGGTGTTCCACATACCACCAAAAATGGAATGACATGTACCATCCATATAGAATAGTATTACCTGAAAATATATCAAAACTCATACCCTTATCCATCAAACAAACTTGGGTCCATTACCCAAACTTGGGTTCTCCAACTTCTCATGGCCATAACTCTCTCACCGTGCAGAGTTATGTGACGTTCCACATACTACCGAAAATAGAATGACAAGAAATATCCATACAGGATAGTTTTAATGAAAAATTCACTGGCCTTCATCTCATTATTCCACAAATAAGCATGGGTTCTCTAACCATACTTCTAGGATAACTCAATCTGCAAAGCGTCTTCCTGTGAGGGCTTTGACCATAAGGGAACCACTTTGGAGTTCATCCATTTCTACTTTTTATCAACCATGAAAATACAATAACAAGTCATATTTAAATCAAACAATCTTGGGTCCATTACCCAACCTTTGTTCTATGGGGATTTCTTCAAGGGTTGACATCAATGACAACCAACCTTAATCAACAACCTTCGCAAGAATTTTTCGATCCTCAATTCATAGGTCATCTACGATTTTCGTTGGTAAACCTTGAAACTTAGAAATTTTGGCCAAACTATGTCAATCCCTGACCATCGACCATTGGGGATCAAATATTTCTTTTTTTTGGACTCAATTCTTCACTCAATCGGTCGATTTGACCATCAACCATCGGTGAGTTCTGCTAGAAAACTTAAAGTTCTCTTCAAATTTTGTAGATTTACCATTTACCATCGACGAGTTTAGTTGGAGAACTTCAAAACTTAGCAATTTTTTATCAAATTCTAGGTGAATATGGGTCGTTGATATCTTAATCAAGACGATCTTGGTCATCAATTCTTCTCCAACCTTCCAATGATTGAAATGAACCCAAAACATCAATTTTCATCGAATTTCAACCCCCAAAATCGAATCTCGACCATTGATTATATAAAACTTTCAAAATGTCCAAACCTTATGGATTTTTTCATTTATCACGATGAATCTGAGTCATTGATCTCGATATCGGAAGTGATCTCGACCATCAATTTTTCAAACTTCCTATAACTCTACAGGAGGACATTAAAACTCAAATTTCAACCATTCCAGGTTGAATTGTGATATGAAAATTTACTTACCCCTCTAAAACTGTCTGGATTCTTTCAAACTTTGATTTTCTCCATTGATTTGGGGATTTCTCCCTAAATTATCTATTTTCCCCAAACCCGTCAGAGGAAAATTCTTCAACAACGAAATTACTCAAATTTGCACGGTTTCTTGGCCCATACAGGTCTAGTGTGGAAACAGTAGCTCTAACACCACTTTGTAACATACCCAATCCCCAAATGGGTCACATCAGTACTAAAATTACCCATTAAAATTTTTTTTTACTAAATGTATATGCAAAAATAATACTCAACATGAAATTCATTCACATGTAAACTGTCTATGGTACCTAAAAAAATAAATATAACTTATTATCTGTGCATAGAATAACTAAATAATATAAAAAAACATTCAAACACATAAATAGGGATTTAATTGCATCATTCTTCTCAGAGAAATAAATGAGAACCAAATATAACTCAGAGTAAATTGCACAACCATTGTATCAACAATTAATATGAATAAACACAACACATAAGAACACTTTTCTTAATGAAATGTTCAACTCCTTGTAGATGAAGGATGTTCCTCCCAAACATATCCTTATAGTTCCAGTTCTCAATAACAAGACACCCCTAAACTAGGGATATGAATCCATAAGAGACACTGGTCCCTAACGTTGGCTAAAGTACCTCTTTCAATGGTTAAACTCTCAGTTAAATTTCAGTCCACCAAAAAACGTCCCCTCAACCTGCACAACCCAAGGGATGGAATACCCCTTAACTACTCATAGTCCCTCAAGCCTTTCCACTCCCCTCTAGGGCTTCCAACACATGTTGGAAAATAATTCTACTTGTTGGGACTTCAAGAATTCTATAGTTGTAACACAAGTTTTCCTAGCATCCAAAGCGCATGCTTCTTGGACGAATTTTGAATAACTCGTTTCTCCCAGAAACACAACCTCTTTCTCCACAAAATTATAGCTCCAAAAAGAAACCAAACATGTCCACAACAACTTCATACAAGCTATAACACTCAAAACTCCATTTTTGGCCATAAAACTCCATGTAAAAACAAATCTCTATGCAAAAACGTGAATGCATAATTTTGGTCTCCTACCCATATGGATTTTCTCTCTTACTCTTGCTTCCTTGAATTTCACTCTTCCCCAAGATGATTTTACTCAGCCCCCATGCTATCAATAACTATGGGAAGTGACTCTCACACCAACCCTCTTACATTAATTCAATGGTTGGGATCTATAACACTCAACAACTAATGGAAGGTTCATGGAAAGGACAATTTAGAGAAAATTAGGAAATGAGTTTTGGTTTAATAGATATGACTAAATATCCCTCTTGGACCCCTACCCTCTCTTCTAGATACTTAACCCCAAATATCCTTATGTTTCCATTTGTAGCTAGGGATACATTTCATTCATTATATTTCAATTTACATCGTTTACATATTGGCTCTTAGCCATACATCACATTTACAATATACATTGCTTGGCTCTCGACCACATACTATATTTACAATACACATCACTAGTTTGGAGTTTGAAAACATGGATGTTACATGAAAAATATATTTTATTTCATATCATTCTTTCCTCAAATCTTTTCCCTCATTACTCAAATGAATGGAATTGATGGAATGGATGTAGTTATCATGTATATTTCAATTAAGGTTATTTTTCTATTGTAACTTATCTATTATATTTTCAGTTATTTTATCACTTGGTCCACTCATAGGTGTATATGATATGATTGTTTAAATTTATGATTTGAGTTGTTAGAATGTGCTAATGAATCCCTTGTAGTCTTTTGTAAAGTTATTCTTCAATAAATCATTATATTATAACAAGGGTTTATCCCACATGCATCGTGGGATTTTTTTCCTTTCACTCTCTTATATATAAAGGAGGTGAAAGAGGTCATATTGATAATTATAATGAATGTATGTGATCTAAGGCACTTTTGGAAGGATGCTCTTATAATATTGGATATTTCCCTAGGAATAGAAGACTAAGTATTCCATGGATGTTTCTTTCTTTGATTAATTGTTTATTGATACATGCATAGGAGATTAGACTGATTGGATCAAGCTCTTTCTCTTTGCAAAAATTAACTTTTGAATTTTTCGCATCATGTTTTAATGGATCTGTTCATTTGGGCCCCCTTCTCTCATTAATATTTTTTTATCTCGAAAACCACTTTGGTTTTCATCGGAACTGGGTGTATATCACCTTTTATGAGAATTTTTCCACAAATCCGACCTCACCACTATCTCCAAAATATATGAATCAACCAAGATTGACTATTGGTTTGCCAAAATTAGCTTTTGTTTGCCCAGATTTAAATTAATTTGCCTAGCTTAACATATGTACTTTAATTGTTTTTAAGCCTAAAGTTTTTGGGTAAAGTTTTAGGTTTGGTGGTTTACCAAGCCTGTTTTTAAGCCAAACCTAATCATTTCTTCCAGAGCTAATAGTGTTTGATCGAGGAGACATTTTTTAGTGAAATGTTTTCACGTGACTCTGTTTTTCTACCGTCTACAAAACTAACCTTTGTTGCCTCCTCTTTAAATCCATACATATTTTACGAATTGATTTTTCATCTATATGGCCACATTTTTTGATGATATTTCAGGTGCATATAGTCATTTTTTTCTCATATCGAGTTGATTTCTCAGTTGAGGACCCTATTTTCTTTTTAAATCTGCCATATTTTTTCTATTGGAGGGTCAATTTCTCAATTGGGGGATGTTCTTTTCAAAATACAAGGGTTTTTCCTATACAAATATTCCTTTTGCTCCATATTTGAGCTATACAGATGTATTTTGTAATAATTTTCTTTTTTGAAGCATTGATTTGCTGATTGAGGGGATGATCTCTCTCTTTGAAGGTCGATTTACTTATGAAAGGGTTTCTTAGTGAAGATATGAGGGTTTCTTTGTTGAGTACAACAATTTTTCCTTAGATATGATTTTTTGAAGCCTGATTTTCCCTTTGTACCACCCATCTCATTTTTTAGAGTTCAATCTATTTGCAATTTGTGTCAATTTTCTTGTTGGGGAACATTTTATTTGTTGGTGTGTCATGTAATGATTTTTTTCTTTGGTTTTATCATCCTTACGGCCCCGTTCTCTACCCTACATGTATGCCCACATCCATATGAGTTCAATTTGTTAGTAATCTTGTAGATCTAGCACCATTGATGTGGAAAAATAATAGTTTGCAAGATAGATCTTAGAACTATGAGCACTAGATCTGCAATATCTATATCTAGTTCTTTCTCTCAATAGAGGCAATGATGGTTTGTTACATATATACAATGTTTCAATTCTAATCCTCGGCTACATCAGTAGATATTCAAATTAGTTTCTTTGATTTGCATTAATTTTCTTGCATTAATTTTTGCTTTCTCATTCTTGATCATCGTGACTTCAGAGGTTGCTTCCATTTTTGAGTTTGTTGGTACTAACTATCATTTCTAGAAGTGGAATATGATTGACATGCTTAGGGAAAATAATCTCAATTTCCTAGTCAATGATGCAAGAATGAAACCAATCAATGCCAAAGAATTAGCTAGATCAGAGGATCGCTATGAACATTTGGGAAAAATGTCTGGATAGTCTATAGGTACATATCAAAGTTGAAGATGACCTTGTCAAGGTATGGAAAACTTTAGCTTATTTGTATGACAAGTTTGATGATGTCTCTACTTATTATCTTGGGAAGAAAATTCATGATCTAGATCCCAAAGACTTTGACAAAATTGAGTCCTTTCTTTCCATCTTAAAAACTTATAATGATAACCTTAAGAATTGTGGTAAGGATTGTAAGAAAACTAATGCAACTCTCATTATTCTCATACAACATAAATTTCCTTTTGTTTACGATATTTTCATACAAACTTAAAATAGTAATTGAAATGTGTAATTGAACTATGAAACCTACTTTTCAAGAGTTTAGAAAAGGCTTGATTTGTGAACAGGATAGGCTGATCTCATCAGGACAATTGGTCAATGGAAAATCCCAGTTGGAACACACTAAGAAGAATCCATATGAAGGTTCTCATAAGAATACCAAATATCATGATGCTATTACTTCCAATCAAACTTATAATGATGCTCTTGCAGATGCTTTGTAGAATAAATTATGGAATCCTTGCAAGCATTGTGGAAAAACCAATCATTCTAAGAAGAATTTCTTTAAGAGGTCGAATGAACTAGTAAATAACCAAAACAAATCCTCCAAAAAAACAACATGTAGCTCTCATTATTTATTTTGTTAAACTAGGTAACTCTTATTCTTATGTGGAATGGATTATGGATTACAGTGCTTCTAATCATATGAATGGTACTGCTTGATTATTTATCTCTTATGACAATAACATACATGCAACTAAGAACGTTTCTCTAAGTGATGGTAAACAACTTTTAGTAGTTGGTTCTGGTCATATTCAACTTCCTAATAGTGTATTTGAAGATGTTTTTCATGTTGAAGGAATGAACATTAATCTCCCTTTTTTTATTATGCTTGTAAAAAAGGTTATAAGTTTGAAGCATGGCTAGATAGATATGTTATGACACCCAAAAAACAACCATTCTGTTCTTATGTTGCACATGTCATTTGAATTATAGTAAAATGCAAATTTTGTCAAATATGGGACATAGATTACCTAAAATTTCTTCACTTAAAGGTGTTTGTGAAGGTTGTGTCCTTGGTAAATATCACAAGGAAATGTTTGATAAGAATAAGGCATGACGTTCCCAAGAACAATTGCAGTTAGTTCACAATGACATATGCAGTCCTTTTGAGAATCCTTCATCATGAGGTGTTGTCTACTTTGTTACCTTTATTGATGATTACAAAAAGAAGACATGGGTTTATTTCTTTAAGAATAAAACTCAAGATTTATTTTTTTTAAGACTTTAAATCCCTAGTTGAAAAATAATATGGTAAATGCATCAAGACATTTAGAACTGACAATGTAGGGGAGCACATTAAGCATGAATTTGCAGCATATTTATCCAAGAACGGAATCCAACATCAAAGGAAAATTCCTTACACACCCAAACATAATGGAGTTTCCAAAAGGAAAAATTGGGCCTTGGTTGAAATAGCTAGATGTATATTTTATTCAAAAGAATTACAAAAAAAAAAATGGGATAAAGTTGTTTGTTGTGCTAGCCATATTTTGAACATGGTTCTTACTAAAAAAAATTGTTGTTTACAACTGAAGAAGAGTGGAGTGGAAGGTGACCAAAAATTATCAATTTCAATATATTTGGCAATGAATATTGGGCAGAAATCCCAGATGAAAAATGAAATAAGTTGGAGGCCAAATATCACAAGTGCATATTTGTTAGTTATAGTGATCATTCTAAATCTTACAACTTGTTTGATCCATCCAAACAAGATTTTATCATTCTATGATATGTCCATTTCAATGAAGGATCTCCACCACCTGAGTCTGTCGAACCTCGTGTTACCTTAGAATTTCCTCAATCTTTAGTTGAATCCGTGTCCGTTCCTCCTTCCTCAAGTACTAGTTAATGTATAGATCATGATTGACCTAATAGTTTGAGTGATGCACCCTAATTTTCTGAAGATACTAGAGTGATTCCCACTACTAATCCTCCTTTTCTAGTTTGGGAACAAAATACACTTGAGTCTACAAGTTCTAAAATTAGTTATCCATCTAAAACTCAAAGGACTAGATCTGATTTTTCTCTCACGACAAAGTGTTAGTCATAGATCATCCCTCAACTTAGGCATAATCTAAAGGAAAACTAGAATGGGAGAATGAAATGGTTGTTGAATATGACTCTTTGATGAAGAAAAATACTTGGAATATTGTCCCACTTCGTCCTCGTAAGAATCTTGTTGGTTGAAAATAGGTTTATAAAACAATATCCACCACAGAAGGACAGATTGAAAAGCATAAGGAATGGTTAGTTGTTAAATTGTTTCATCAAAAATAAGAAATAGATTATAATGAGTCTTTTTCTCCTATTGTTAAAATGAACACCATTAGAGACATGATTTCTCTTCCTGCATCTTGTTAATGGGAAATTCAATTTTGGTATGCATGTTGAACAATAATTTGTATGGTATTAAAAGGACACCTAGGGCTTGGTATGAGAAAATTTGTACTCATTTCTTGTACAATCCAAATCTTATGTCAAATATGATCCAAATCCTATGTCAATTTATTTGGCGATGTTGATACAATCCAAATCTTATGTCAATTTATTTGGCGATGTTGATACGATCCAAATCTTATGTCAAATTATTTTATGATGATGTGCTCATTGTTTTTATATATGTGGTTGATCTAATCCTTACTAGTAGCTAACTTTCCTTAATTCAAGAATTGAAGAATGATCTTAAGCAATGATTTGAAATGACATCCTTGGGCCTATTGCAGTATTTTCTTGGTCTTCAAGTGTGTCACATGGATGATGGGATATTCATTTCTAGGCCTAATTGTTCTTTGGATTTTCTAGATCAATTTCATTTGATTGATTGTAATCCTTCACCAACACCATTTCAGTCTGGCGTAAAATTAATTGTTGATCATGATGGTCCTCTTTTTGATGCAACACTTTATCGTCAACTTGTTGGGAGTTTGATCTATCTAACACATAACAAGATTGATCTCTCCTTTGTTCTTAGAATGGTATCTAGGTTTATGAAAAAGCCTCATGATAAACATTGGAAAGAAAATAAGAGGATTCTCATATATCTTTAGAGAAATCTACATTACGATGTTTTCTATTAAGAAAAGATTTTGTTTCAGTTCTTGGTTACACCAATTCTGATTGGGAAGGATATACTATTGATAAAATATCTACTACTAGATATGTATTTCATCTTGGTTCATGTCCCATTTCATGGCCAGGTAATAATTTTAGAACACTTTCTCTTTCTTCTTGTGAAGTAGAGTACAAGGTAGCTAAGGAAACAAGTAAAGAAGAAGTGTGGATTTTGCATATTCTTATTGATCCTGGACTAGTTTAGAATGCACCTCTGAGCTAATATGTAACAATCAAAGTGCTTTTCATATTTATTATAATCTATTATATCACTCCAAGACCAAAACATTGATCTTGATACTCATTAGATTTGATATATAGTAGCTAATGGTGTTATTTGATTGGAGAATTGTCCCACTCAATAACAATCTTCTAATATCTCCACCAAATCCAAGACAAAGGGTGAAGTTTCTCTTACTGTGTAACTTATTGGGGATGTGGGAAGTTTTCATCAAAGGGGAATGTTAGTTAATGACATATTCCTACAACTATGATTCTATCCCTCTAGTCATCATTAAGGGGGAATTTTAGAATGTGTTAATGAATGCATATTTGTATTTTGTAAAGTTATTATTCAATAAATCATTATCTTGTATAAAGGGTTTATTCCACACGCATCATGGGATTTGTTTTCCTATCACTCTCTCATATATAAATGAGTTTAAGGATGTCATATTGATAATTGTAGTGAATGTATGTGTTCTAAGGAACTTGCAGAGGGATGCTCTTGTAATATTGGAGTTTTCCTGAAGAATATAAGACCAAGATTTTCATGGATGTTTCCCCAAATTGAGGTTTTACCATGTAAATACTTGTCTCACTCTTTTGTCTATCTTGATTCTTGATTTATTTGATTTACTATTTATTGATGCAAGAATAGGAGTTTAGATCGATTGGATTTCATTGTATGTTTATGCATATTTCTCGAATCTAACATGAATAAATATATTGAAATTTTGAGTCAAAAAGAGGAGTACCACCTCTACAAAAATGAAGAGGGGATATTAATAACTGTTTATAAGAATACCCCACGAGGTTGAGTATTATCCCTAATAAGAAAAGAGATAAAGAATCATTTAGTATTTTGTCAACATCTTCCCTTTCTAAACATATTAATAATACTCTGTCATAATTATTTGAAAATAGAAAAACATTAATTAATTTGTACTAAGAATATTTTAATATTAAATCCCTTTTTTCCTTTAAATTCATATGTATCATATGTATTGTGCACATGCCATGATGTATAAAAACATTCATATCAATATACCACAAATTCGTAGTTATTTGGAGGTAATGAACTTTGTTATTAAAAATACAAAATTCATTTTCCCATCCCCTTCCTCTTTGATTGAATCATCTCTCAATTATACAACCATCCTACATAATCCTTGTCCTTATAAAATGTGAACATGTTATATTTCAATATCAAATGATTGGATGGTTTTCATCCATTTACCTCTATGCTCTATTAATTCTTGTTGAGTAAATAACGATTAGACAACAAGGTGAGGTACTATTAATTTCATGTGATTTTTAAGGATATAATACCTCGAATCTATGATAGATTTATGGATAGAAAAGGCTTGCTTATATATGCGAGGATAATTAAGTTCTTCTCTATGCATGTTTTTAGTCGTAAAAGATATGTGTTCTTCATTTCTTTCAAATTATTTATGTGTTAGCATTGTTGAAAGAGACTGATCCAAAGGAAATGTATACGG